>JAUMHR010000079.1:4311068-4351879 GCA_032361145.1 Enteromius fasciolatus
TCTTCAAGCATATTTCACATTGATATCCACTTTTCTTTTTGAGTTGAAGCGTACACAAGCGATCAGAAGACTTGGATACTGGAAAGACCTTTTTTTCTGCAGATGTGACAGCATCTGGTGATGAAGGGTTAGTGTGAGTTCTGAAGTGTGCTTTTAGATGAGATCGTTCTCTGAAGGCACGAAAGCATGTTGAACACTGATATGGCCTCTGATCCGTGTGAATAAGACAATGCCTTTTTAGTTTGGATGGAGCATCAAATCGTTTAAGGCACAACGGGCATTCATAAACTCTTTTGTTTCCATTACGATACTTATTTTGCAAAACTTGTGCATTTCCATCATTGTCCTCAAACTGTGTTGTGACACTGGCTTCTTGTTCCTTCTCCAATTCTTGTTTTTTCTTCGACCACTGACCATCTGAAGGTTTTGAAGTATATGCAGGAGTCAGTCCAGTGTGAAGATCCAAGCGTCCTTCATCTAGAAGGGAGATTTGCATCTGAGCTGACATCTGGCTTGAAATGTTAAGCAAGCTCTTTACGTACTGCAAAGAGATAACAATTTTAGTGCATCCATTCCTAAGCAGATACTCAAATATGTTGTTTTTTAAAAGCACAAAGCCATTTGTATTGTTGCAAACCGTTTTCATTAATCAATTTTATATGTCAGGACTAGGACACATACCCCCAGTTTAACAGACAAGGATTAAGCTAGTCCCAGACTAAATTCCATGTTTGAGCGGTCTCAAAATTAAATTATCTTGCTCTGACATATCTTAAGATGCCCACCTGTAATATTTTCTTATAAGGCATTTTTGTAAAAGTTGCTTAATTTAACTAATGCCTAGTGCTGGTTTAAGCTAAGCCCCGTTTGTGAAACCGAGCCTCAGTGTCTCAAGGAAAGCCCATCTATCACGTCTGGGTTGTAAAACGTATCTTTGTAGCCATTTGTGCATACTAATAATTAATAACATTGGGTGAAATTAAGTGGGCGAAATTAACTCTAAAGTTAATTATTGAATTTAAGATAAATGAGATGCTGAGGTAAGAATGAATTTAGCAATAACTTCACCTTACCCTTACCTTATTTTGTGATGTTAAACCGAATGACGATTTCCTCAACTTGTCATCATTTGTGGGATGTTTACGTTCGAAACAATTCATTAAAAACAGTTCTGTCTTCTCAAAGCTTTTACAAACAGACGTTACTTCTTCTTCTTCTTTCATGTTTTGTGGCGGTTGGCACCAGTGTAATGTGAAATTCTGCCACCTACTGCCCGGAGTGTGAAGTCCAGACAGAGGAGAAACGAGAAACAAAACTAAATCGTCTTGTAAAACGTTTTTTTACGTAAAGTTATAAAGCGCATTTTTGACTGTTTCTCTTTTGAAATAGATTGCAAATCGAAATGAATTCAATGTTAGCTTATATAAACGCCATATTAATCATCTAGCACACTTGGCTGAAAGGGCTTTGTGGTTTAAGTTGTATTCCGTATTGCTTGGTTATTTTATTTTATTTTATTTTATTTTAGACAACCTTGAAACAGCTAATTCTCCCAAACAGAGTTTCACCACTAGATGGCAGTGTTAAGCTGTGTGGCAGGATCAAGGCACAGACATGAAACGCAATGTAGTTAGTTCAGCTTTGTCGAACCTTGCATGAGGTGAGTTTAGTTAAATAAATCCAGTTGTATCCTATCTCAGATTTTGAATACAATTTTAAAACATTAAAATTAATTTTTAAATACTTCATATGGTCACAGTAATAGGCCTACAATTTGTAGTTTCTTTAGTTTGCTCAAAATAACGTAGGCCTAAATCTTTAACTGAAATGTACGTTATTTGCGATATTTAAGGTATGCTGTTAAGGGTGTTTTAATGGAATATTGCTTTAACATGCCCTGTTTTTAAACCACCCTCAAAATAAGGGGGTGCATATTTCAAAGAAGTCACACGCAAGAGGAGCACAGTTTGTGCAACCACCCCATCACCGCGCGCTTGTCCATGCAATTAGCCCTTATCTGTAAGCGCTTTAATTTTCTGCGACATGGCGCGAGCGGCTCGGGCCTGATGGATGTGACATTAACGGGAGATGAAGCTGGGGAGATTGGACGCTGCAGTCACATAGTGGCATTTGTCACTGCCCCGGTCATGCAGATTGCGCCAGCACCGGCCACTGACTAAGATTAATGACGACGGCTCTCAGTCGTTGTTTCTCTCTGTGCTTGTGTCGAGCTCGAGTCTAAATACCATTCACACACACCCGTTCTTTATGATAAGACCTCATACATACAGACTGTACAAGAGTCATTATTATTTCCCGGTAATTACATTAAAATGCAGAGGTGCTCGGTAAGGAAGCCAACACTATTACATGCTTGGAGATTTTTCAAAATAAGTGCGCTATTAGCCTGCTTTTAGACTTTTCATAAACTGCAATGACGCATTTCCGCAACAAATATCGTAATTTTGTTTATTATAGGCTCAATTTGATATTTCTAACACTGTTTTGTGGTACAGCATTTTATTCTCACATCAAAAAAAAGAAACAAACAAGCGGATGGTCTATTTTGCTGCTGGAGTAGGCCTAAATGGGAAAATTGTATATAGCTATATATATATATATATATATATATATATATATATATATTTACTGTGGTTTCACCATATAAATTTACTTCCTTAATCAAAACGTGCATATGGTTCATAATAAAATGAGTAAAACTTCCCTGTATTTTACACAATAAACAGAGGATATTTATCTAAGGACTGGAATCATTGAAGCTCGAATATGGGTTAGAAACCAACCTAGAAACCACCAAGAACATCCTAGCCACCACCCTGGTAACCACACAGCCGTTCCCAAACCAATAACATTGTGGTGGTGAGTTTTGCAGTCATGCACTGCTTTCACTTTTTTTTTTATCTGAAAATGTGGAGAAATCTAGTTTTCGTGCATATTTATTTATTTGCATTGTTAGATTTATTTGCAATTATTTTTAACTCTCTTTTTTTACCCCATAGCCTGCACACACATACCACACAGCAAAGTAGCAAATGCGGACCTATATCATTTTTGAAGTGGCAAAAGCAGGCTGATAAATTGGGACCAAGGGATGTCTAACGATTAAACAAAAATGCAATTCTTGGAATCTCTTACAAAAACGCTGCGTAGGATCATGAAAGGAATTCCTAAGAAGTGTATGAGACCTCCACGTATCCCCTCAGTTGTAATAAGGGAGAGAGCGGTAACCCCAAACTGGCTGCTCGGCTGCACAGAAAATGGTTTTCCTTGACAAATGAGGTGATGCGGACCTGGCTCAGATGGATGGGGGTTTGGGCTGGTTGTATCAGGGCTCTTGGGATGCTGGGTATTTACTCAGTCATTCATCATCCTCTGGCACATCCACTTATACAGGATCTGCACCGCACACCCATACTGATGTAATTCTCCACACGGAGAGCTGAATTACCATAGCCTGTCCTCAGTGTGTATGTACGGATATGTTATTGTGAAGCGTGGAACAATTTTCTGGATGTGCATTTGTGCACTTTTATGTATCTGTGAACCTCACACTGTAGCAACATACTCTAAAGGCAAATTTAACTGCTTTGCGTTTTGGTAAATTGGTGGCTAATACATACAATCTCATTCATATCTTTTCCTATGATCATAAGGTCAGGTTATTCCATTAGTGTATTTATTTTAACATGCCCTTGATAGTGTGACCACCGTCACAGTTGTACCACCCTGACACCTTTGCCTTAATGCCCTAACACGTTTACAATTCATTTTATTTAAGAAAATGATCAACATTTCGTCATGAAAGAGATTGGGTCGTGTTTTTGCATGTAAGTCGCACCACATGACTTTGTTGGTTACACCACACAACAGTGATTTGGTGCACAACCGTTTTTCCGGTGTTAATAGTATTTGAAATAAAACTGTTTTGCTATTAATGTTTAATCTTTTGTACAACCCGCTTACACCCCACTGACAGATTTTGGGTTGGACCTTTATTTCTGAAATGAAATACAACAGTTTCATAGGAATCACATCATGCAAAATCATAAAACAACTGCTAACTTTGAAAATAATTAAGCTGACTCATTAGATTTGATTATTCCTTGTATTTGTTTTAATGTGTCCATGGCGCTGTAAATTGGTTATACCACCCTTACCATTTTAACTTTTTAAAACCTTTTTCATGATAGTTGCACCACATGACTTTGTTGTTCGCACCTCATGACAGTCATACCACATATTTAGGTTTTTCTCATTCAAATGCTTTTGTAAAACCCACTCTACTAAAGGTTAGGTTTTGGTGGTTAGGTGTCGACATTAATGCTTGGTTGTTGTTGTGTTTTTTTTTCTTTCTAAAAACCAAATAATTCCACATCAATTACGTTGTATGAATTAATACAAAATCATCACCTTCCCATATAGTCTGCTTTTTCCGTGTAATAATTCTATAGTGTAAATCAATTTATACATGTCTTCAAATAGACAATAACCCTCCAGAAACAGTAAGCTCTTAATGAGCACATCCCATGATGCTAATTTAAATTTGAACAGCTTTGATCCTGGTTTCCAGTCATCTATGAACTAGCATTGTCATTCATTCGTCGAAGCTGTTCTGAAACGACAGAAGCTCACATCATCCAAATGTTGAGCATCGATCTGCCCACGTTGTCTTGCTGTCCGTCTGTAACTCCCTTCCCTATTTGCTTATGCACCTCTCGTAGTGCCGAACATCTCCGCATGGACACCATATCCCATCATCCTCCTGATGCTAGCTCTTTCTCAGCATGGGCTCCAACTGGGGCGCTCATGCGTGAGTGACATTTGCTCCAGCAGAACATTGGAGTTTCAATCAAACCACATGGGTCCTGGGTGTAGTTTGTTCTTCAATACAGTATAGAGTGAAAAGACAATATTTACCCCCACATGGAAATCCCATGTGGATTCACCCTCGGCCGGTTCCTGTGTGCCAACTGTCTGCCCCGGAATCCCAGGGTGCACCGGGAACAGGCTGGTAATGTGGCACAGGGTGATGATGCAAGCAGCTCAGAGCTCCCTGGGGGACATGAATGTTGATTAAACATGTGCTCAGCCTTGGCTATTGAGCAATGGGACGTGGAACAAATGTCAAACGTTTGTTAATTTCTCTGCAGCGGAGGACTTATCAGTGGAGGGGGTGGAACCCACACCAATGAGGCGCGACCCCAATGAGAAACTGATTGGCCGGCCAGACAAGATCAATCTTCTAGAATCAATTTTGAGGAAGGAACAATGTTTCTTGTGTACGCATGTGCAGTTGCGGTAAGTGTTTCTTTGTACTAGTTGTTGAGAAATGCTGATAATAAAATAAATGAGCAGGTCTTGCTCTTCTAATTGTGGCATAGAAAAAGGAAACATTAGGTTTGAAGTGACAACCTTTTTTAAAACCTTGCCAAGTTTTTTGTAGCATTTTTACTTTTTTATTGATTAATTTCCTTACCATTCTTAAGCGAAGTTTACATTTAACGTCTCTTATAATGTCATGTGGTGTAACTATTGAGTAGTGTAGTATTAGTGTTAAGTAGTAGTGTTATTAAGGGACAACATATTTCCCTCAAATTCTATACTATTCAAGTGTACATATATTAACAAATTAAAGAAAAAAAGTTTCCAGAGTACGTTTAATTAACAAATATCATACATTAATCATTCATAAATATCTGTACATTTTGAGTGGACTTTTCACACTTTTTTTAAAATCTAAACCCATCTTGCCTTAAGAGACATTTATTTTTATTTTTGCACATCTCTGCATATTTGTTGCACCACATGACAGTGATTTGGCAGACCTTGGCGGACAACTTCAATATTATGCTAAACTGCTTAATAAAGGTTAACCTAAAATAATGTCATCCTTTTACTGAGGCTATTGTCATCATATTATCACGACAGTTATGCCATCACGACAAAACGTTTACAACTCATTTTAATTAAGTTTTTAACTTAATTTGCAAATGCATTTTTATTTTTAAAAAAGGAAGAAACTAAGTCATGTTTTTGTATGCTAGTTGCACCACATGACTTTGCTGGTCGCACCACATGACAGTGATTTGGTGCCTCCTTTTAAATAAATTAATAAGTAATGATTTATTTTAAAACAAATCAACCACTGTTCATCAAACCAAAAGCAGAGTAGTTGAAGTAATCTGGCTTTTTGGATTTTGTGGAGGCACAAACTAAGGAAGCAGCATATTTGTGGGAAAGCTGAATTACCTACAGTTATGCAACTTCCACCCATCATTCAAACTCACCTTGTTGCTGGGGGAGCGGCTTAAATTGTATCATCACTCTGTGTCGAGGCATCTGACGTTAGGTGTAAACTCACAGCGTTCCTCAAACAACTGAAGGGCAGGCTGATGCTTAGACCTACACGGAGTTCCCTCGAAATACCTCCCCTGATAAAAACACAGAGTTGGAACTCTTTTGTTGAGTGCAGGATGTTAGGAGAGAGAGGATGCAGATGAATGAAAGTGAAAGGGAGATGCCTACAGGGTAAAACAAAAGAGTAAATGCGAAGAGCGAGGGTCTTCCATTTATACGTTCTCGCATCTGTGGATTGCCAGCCGTCAGTGTTCAGACCAGCCCTCCATTTGTCTTACTGCACTGTGCTCTGACAATGAACCACCGGTTTCCTTTATTTCCTCCAGTCCAATCTAATGAGCATCTTCTGTGCGCAGGGATGGAGGTTCTCTCCTTTGTGAGGGCCGGACAGGTGTCTAACTGAATGATGAATGTCCTTGCATCCTTCCATAATTGGCTTCTCTCTGTTTGGTCTCAGTCTGGCTGCATGTCTGCCGGGCGGCCACCTCCATCTGTCAATCAAGTTTGCCCCGTTGCCGACTGGCTGGCCCTCTGATAGCTATGCTAATGCGGCCGCTTGCTTCTGATTGGCTGCTGCTTGGCTGGCCTAGGCTAATCCATTATGGCCCTGACAGTAGTAATCTCCCCCCCAACACCGGGTCCCGTGTGCTAAACGTTATTTGACCGTTCCTGTCACGTTCCTGCTGGCAAACGGACAGCGAAGGTGATGGATGACCCTGCGCAGAGCGCGCTCGTTCATCACCCCCTCTGACTTGTTTGTGTGGCACTGAAAAAATTAGGCACTGAGATTTTTTCAAGATTACTTTTTCATTAAGAAATGCTTTGCCCAAACAAGGTTGGAACGCGGCGGCGTAGGGAATCGCCTCGGCTGATTTTCATCATTAGCTAATGCCATGTCACAATCATAACGATGATTTCGGGAGCCAACTGAGTGACGATTCTGACTTGCCGTGAACCTGTGACCGTGTTTATTCGGCGGAGTAATTGCGACAGACCGTCGTGATAGATGTAATCAGTGTTGAGCGTCTGAAGTTGACATAAGTAAATATACAGTCGTGGGACTGTGGCTCTCGCCCATTAACTCCAATGGTTTGTTTTCTTACCTCACTCAGCGACTGCGGAGGGTCTTCGCACACGCTCCGGCCTGAAAAGAGATTTGCTGAGAGGACCGTATGGGATGT
Organism: Enteromius fasciolatus; assembly: GCA_032361145.1. Lineage (NCBI taxonomy): Eukaryota > Metazoa > Chordata > Actinopteri > Cypriniformes > Cyprinidae > Enteromius > Enteromius fasciolatus. The sequence continues at coordinate 4,318,628 of JAUMHR010000079.1, forward strand.
TGCTAATGCTAACATGGCCGCCGACAGCTCGAGATGTGAGGTCCAATGAAATCATCACTGAAGCCGGCCTCTTGTCTTCTTGACCAAGTAACCGCGGTTTTACTGAGATACCCGTGGGAAAGAAAAATCACGAAAGCCATTACTTCTTATTTCAACTGTTTCTCGCAGACAGTAATGAGATTAAATAGAGCACAGGTAGGTCTCTTGCTGCTTAGATTTTTCTCCTGAGATACAGATCCCAGACACTCTCCTTGTCTCATCTTGAATTTCAGAGGAGATATCAGCAATGTCGGGGCATAGTTTAGATAAAATGTAGCACAATATTTTAAATTACACTTAAAAAAAATTATACAAAATGATACATTTGTAACAGTTGAGTAATCTAAAAATATACAATGTACAGAAAAAATATAACTTCACATTTTCCAGTCTCAAATACAAAAAAACTGCATCAAAACCCTTGTCAGACCAACAAAACTACCCTAAATGTTGGCCCAACTAGTCAAATACAGAAGTTGTTGAGTACCCAGCATGCATTGCAGCGTGCAAAAATTATGCAGTTAGTGTTATAGGATTATTGTTTTGCTGTTTTCTGACTTTTGTTGTTGTTGTTTCATTATTATTGTCAGTTATTTGTTGTACTGTAATGTAAAAAGCTATTCTTTTTAACGTTTGTTGATTGATTTGATTTATTGTTACCTTTCTTGAGGCTAGTGCATCTAGTTTTAAATCCTATATAGTATGTTCAACCTCTTATATCCTTTTTCTGGAGATTTTAGTCTTTTAAGCTGTTTTACAGGCACAGGTAGTGATGTACACATTGTCCATTAACCTAAACATGAATTCAATAATGTTGTGACTTTTTAAATGTTCTTTTTTTTTCTTCCAAAAAATAAGTAAATAAAATAACATCAGTGAGAGTAGCTGTTTATCAAAATATGACAGTGAGCATTGCATGGACAAACAAATTTACATTTGCTCAACAAAGTATCTTTACTGAGCAGTAAATGACTTTTGTTGGGAGAACTTAAAAGTCTTACTGAATCAAGTTTTAAATATTATTACGTTTATATTTATTTATTTATTTACAATGTACATACATACATACACCAAAATCTTGTCTGTTTTACAAAAATAACCAGCAGCCGTGCTTGCCAGGATAATTCTGTAAAAATAAAGCAAAAACATATTTACAAAACTTCTTCATTTTACAAATTATTTGTAAGTCCTGCAGTCATCTTCTGTTGAATTAGCTGCTGCTAAAATCTATTTTGAACAGTTAACACATGATAATTCGAAGCTCTTCACCAGTCGCTTTTGTACAAACTGAAATAAATAGAAGGTGTATCGTGTCATACGCACAAATACAAAACAGAAATATGGAAACACACACAACACTAAACTAATGCAACAAACATTATAACAAACAACATGAGTTGTAAAATAAATCTCTAAATATATAACTAATAGCTAAAACTATTAAGAAGCACATTAACAAAATGCCATCAAATGTTGACGTGTCACACAGGGAATTCTGGGAAGGTCAACTTATGGTTTTCTAATTGAATTATTTAGTTGCCAAGTTAACAGCTGTTTGAGTTTGTTGACATTTCTGTCTTTTTATTATAGACTTCATGTAAGGGTTTTAAAGGAGAAACATGTGAGGCAAAATTTCCACTTCAAAGAAATGAATTAAGTAGGAAAGAGAAAAATCTGATATTCCTCTCAGAGGGCTTTGGTTCTGTAATGTTATTTTAAAAGTACTTCATCGCCGTGAAAACAAATCTGCAGTGTATATGGAGAGTTTGCTCACTTTCAGAAGAACTTGTTTACATCATTAATACATGTAAAGGCTATCTCATACATCTGTCTCGGCCTACTATGCAAACAGTCAGAAGTGTTTTGTTTAAAATAACTTCACATAGCCACGGGCTGGTATAAGCTTCTTCATCTGATGACAGTGTCACTAACATTTTTTTTCACTTTATATCATTTTCATCTTTTATTTCTCTAAAAAATGTCTTGACTAGTTTTCTGGGGAAACTCTTGAGATATATAAACCAACAGCCTCACATTTGACCAAAACCAAAGATGAAAAGAGCAATGATAAATTTGAACAAAATAGAGTGAAGAGGATCCATGCCGTCTGAAAAAATGCCTGTTTTGTCATGGCAGGTTGTATAGAAGATCTTTCTCTGTTGTTTTTTCCCCGTTTTTTAGGGGTCAGCACGTGAGATTTATGTGATGAGACTGGTCTGTGTGCACTTCCTCTCTTCTCTGGCCTTGTCAGATCTGGTTGCAGACAGAGGGCAAAAACATTTGTCATCCGTGTGAGATTCTCACCACAGGCTTTCGTCTGAGCTAACATAATATGGATGCATGGCATTTGTATGCTGGCTGATGTATAAGCGTTAGATTTGCCAAGAACCATCTGACAAAAATTATTTGGATGTTTCATAATAGCGTGTAAAAAGCGTGAGAGGTTTGGCTTAGTTTACATTAAATTATAAGCGCCATAATGTCCTCTAGTTCATCTAAAGAGTTTTTAAACATCTATTTCTGGTACTTGTGTAATTATTATCGTGACTTCTTTTTTTGAGGAGACTTGGAATGTTTGTACTTTAAAAAGGCATTTGTCACAGTATTAAAGCTGCCAGAAATAATTCAGTGGTAACCAGTTGCAGAACTTCGAGCATAAAATAAATTAACAATTGATATGTATTCGTCAAAATGCTGGCTATATGGGGGAAATGTAAAAAAATATGTAAATAAAAATTATACTAAAATAAAATCTAAATAATAAATTATAATTTAAGTTTGATATTGTAATTGTGATATCGTATGTAATATTGTAATAAGTTACAGTACTTTTATTCTTAAACATTTTTAGAAATAAAAGCAAAATTAAATTGTGAACAGTAACAGTACAGTTACATTAAGTAAAATAAAATGAATACAAGAAAAGAGTGGTCTACATTTAAATAATATAAAAATATATTTTAAATTATGACCAGCTGCAGCACTTACATTTAAATAAAATAAAATAAAATAAAAAAATAAAGTAAAATAAAATAACGATTGCATTTGTCAGTTCTGGGCTAAGTTAACTATAATAATCTACATTTAAATAATATAAAAATATATTTTAAATTATGACCAGCTGCAGCATTAGATTTAAAATAAAATAAAATAAAATAACGATTGCATTTGTCAGTGCTGGGCTAAGTTAACTATAATAAAAGACTAAGGACCTAACTAACTAAATAAAAAAAAGAATTGCATGCTGACCGATTGCAGTACTTGCAGATTAACATAAAAAATATGATTAATTAATAGGTTAAAAAAAGGACCTAAATGATATGCTTATTTAAACCTGTTTGCATTCTACACCTTCAGATACCCATTTACTATTTTTAAAAGTACTTTTAATAGAAGGGCGGTCCCTACAATGTCAAAAATGTCAGGTTTTACTATCCTTTGGGAGATATTTTACACACACTTAACTAAAACCTATATGTTGGCAAAAAAAATTTATTTACCAAATACCTCAACAATTAAACATGCAACCTTAAAATTCCAAGCATAGCCACTGTGTCTTTCCGCTGGGATTTCTGGGGTTATAGAGTAAAGGGTGCAAAGGAACAGTAGAGCATTCCTGTGGGAAGACAATTCCTGGAGGACAGGTTCTGCTCACTAAGAAATCTGACTCAGGTGTCAACTGGAGTCATGTCCCCTGGCCAAACCGTAGCCGTCCCCTCCCCGACCCCCACCCAGGGCCCACTTTACCTCCGCCTGCCCCTCTGTCTGTCAGCTAAAGCCGCTCCGCTGAGGCCCGAGTGCAGAACCAGATGTGCTGGCTGAGTCCTGAAACATTCTCTTCCCACTGATATCTCAACCTGAAAGGTGTGTGTGTGTGCGTGGAAGAGAGAGAGAGGTCAAACTTTAGCTTGGCCTCTGAAAGAGTGTAGATTACCTACGAAGGTGGTGTTTATTGTGTACTCGCCTGTATGTACAAGAACTACAACCACAAAAAAAAACAACATTTAGATTTTTGTTTAGCTCCGTTCCATTTCGTTTCAACACAGCCCTAATCACGAATCAAAGCCTCTAATAGTCATTATTTCGATCATAATGGGACGTGCTTGTTTGTGTTTGGGTGATCTGTAGCCGTATTGGTTTTATAATCACAGTCACATTTGAGTCATGCATCTCGCTTCACCCTTTCACCCACAATTCATCATCTCATTCCGACCGATATACGATATCTAATTTATCAACACATGCCCAATCTAAGCAGCCCCACACATGTGCGAGCAATTAGGCAAAAGAACAGTTGCTAACACAAACACCTTCTGATAGATGACACTCTAAATGTAAGGCCAAACCATGGCAAACATGACTCAAGGAACTGCAGTATCAATCAGATGAGCAGTGGCCTTTACTGTCACCTCCGTTGATTAAACACACTGTTTGGAGTATTTGAAATGTGTTGCCATACTGAAGTCTGCAGACCATTGTGCTGTTTACTGTGTAGGTTCAGAGGGGTGACAATTCCTCTCACAAATGATACACTATGTCACAAAAAAGAGTATTAGGAACACATTGCCGACGTAATAAGGGGTCACAGTCAATGGGTGTCTATATTTAAACCATATGTAAAAATATTTTGTCTACAGCATCCGCAAGGGATCTGCAGAACAAGCCCTTGTTGCTCAGAAGACTTAATGGAGGTCTCAGTTGTGTTTTATTTGTGTATCAACCTTTGGACAAATACGGAGGACTGAGATAAACGCTGACATGCACTACAAAAACTAGATAAATATGTCTTCTGATGAAAGATGTTTTGAGTTCTTATTGAAATTGAAGCGTTTGAATGCAGACGTGAACGTTGTTCAGAGGTCTTTTTCTTGGAAGAAAAACTTGAGATGCAGGAGATTTAAAGCGAAAGGCTCAGTTTTATCTTACCAAAACAATCTTGAGTAATTCGAAGGTTTGGATATCTACGATTTTTTAAATGTCTTTTATGCGCGAAGCTGCGTGCATTTCATGAAAAGGGCAATGTATCGTAAAATAAATAATAATAATAATAAATAGAATACAATACATTACAATAATATTGTGAAATATTACCAGTTTAAAATAAAAAAATATTTGAATATATTTTAAAATGTAATTTATTTTGAAAATCCAAATTTTCAGCATCATTACTCCAGTCTTCAGAAATCATTCTAATATACTGATTTGTGATGCAAGAATCATTTCTTATTATTATTAATGTTGGAAACAACTGTGCAGCTTAATGTCCTTTGGAAACCACGATACATGTCTCTCTCTCTGTCTTCAGGATTGTTTGATGAACAGGAAGTTCAAAAGAACCGCGTTTATTTGCAATATAAATCTTTTATAAATTCCTTGTACATTTTTTACTATATACAGAAAACATTAGTTGCAACAAAGACAACCTAACCTATTTACTTTAATGAAATATTCTAGAACAAAACAAATCTGTGTGTGAGGCTGTCAGATCCAAGAAAGAAAATGGAAATAAAAGTTGTCAGGTGAAAAAACCTGGACCGACATGTGTCACTTTGATTCCAGCGCATCTGGCCGATGGTTGAGGTCCACTGTCCAGCACGACTGTCCGAATTGAGTTCCTTCTGATCTTAATAAAAGTGAATATCCTTCAGCCCCCACAGCTGGGGACCCTCTGCAGCATGCAATCCTGAATCTGACTCTTATTTATTTATTTTTTTTGGGGGGGGATTTGGACACTTCACTTTATGGCAGACCTTGTGCAATGAATTTAATGGAGGTTCTGATTAGTGGGTATAATTTGAATGATACTTTGATGTTATTTAACCATTTGTCACTGGGTTTACAGTCTGTTTTCCTTCTTGAACATTACAAGACCTGCTTTAGCTCATCTTATAGGGAGCGGTTTAACGTTGATCAGCTTCCCGGGACTTAAAAGGGAGAATGCCCAGAACTCGAGGCATGTGGAACAATCAGTGTTAGGAGCAAGATAGCTCTCCCGTTGGCCCCGTTCTCAACTTTGACCCCTGACCTCTTGGCACACGCGCTGCTGTAAATAAAGCCGAAGAGAGGCCTCCCCTCCTAATTTCCTTTGGCCTCAAATTTAAACACCAATCCCTGTTCTGTAAGCAGGGGATAAACATCTCTTCACGTGGACCAGGTTCTCACCACGACCACTCAAGAAATCCAGAGAGAGGAGATATACACAATAGAAATTGTGTTTGACAAGTTAAATTCAGCAGCTCCGGACAAGTCCTTGGCTGTAGTCAAAGCGAGATGTAAACTATTGCTGAAATGAGGAGTGGTGTGCGGAATTGCTACTGCCATGACAAGCTGATTCCTAAAAATCATTACAGCAATAATTCAGTTAGAAACTGTGATTTCATGGGTTAAGATGTTATTGCACCTAGTTGCACCAGTTGTGATTACACCATTATGTTTCAGTCGTAACATTTTCTTCAGTTCAGTTTTTACATGGTTCCAAATCAATGCTGAGGGAAACCAGCCAGAGAGGAAAACCACCACAAATGCGTGTGTGTGCCAAAATAAAGAAAGGGAAATCATTACGCTCTAGTAAATAAAATGACGAATACGGTATTTTAAATAAGCTATTTCAGTCTATATTAAGACATATTAATTCACTCATATTACGTCCGTTTCGAATTTTAGGCAGGCTTTTCAGCGTGTTCTTTTACGCCGCTGAGTGAATAAATAATATTAGCTGGGTGTGGATTGCTGGCTTCATTTTATGCTGTATCTTTTTGCGTTATGTTGCTCGGTGTGAGAAGGATGACCCATATTTCATTATTAAGCTGTGCTCTTGTTTCCGGCAGCTTTCACAGCGAATTTATCTCTGACCAAGATATACACACTCAGCATTTGAGTTATCTATATCTAGACTGGCTGTGCTCGAGATAATAATGCCGCTTTAAACTTGTTTTTATATTCCAGATGTAGTTTTTTTTTTACAGGAACGCATAGGCTAAGCTTCATATTAAGCATATGCTGGAATTCCAGTATAAGACATTTTCCTTACGAAACATTGTTATAAGCAGCTAAATACTAGTTATTCATGGTTTAACAGCATGAAAAACTCAATTGGTTTAATTTAAGAATGCTTATGAGGTGAAACTCATTTTATAATACCCAGCCGCCGCATGTTTCCTCCTTGTTTCCCAAAAGAAACTCCCTTACTGTAACTTACACAGGCTATTTTATGGCGCCTTGAACGAATTGCGCACTAAAACTAGCCTTTTATTTCCAAATATAACTAGACGCTCAGCAGTCGACCTAAAATAAAAAGAGAAAATAAAAGAAGGAGAAACAAAACGGATTGGAAGGTCTTATTAAAATAATTCCATTATCGAAAGGAATGAGCTGAAACGCAAGGGCGTTATTGCAGGTATTGTTGTGCCTGTGGCTTCTCCTCCAGCAGCGTAATTCTCCTCATCAATACTGCAGTGAGATCGTTACGCCGCTGACATTGATAAATGACCACCAAACTACAGCATTTTCTCTCCAGTACTGCAGGCTAGAGAAACACAAACTGGAGGTCGAAATAAGCAGGGAAACGTCTGCAGGAGCAGTCTTAGCTAAGATATCAAACAACATGAGAAAAACCATTTGAAAATGTCAGCGCGAAATTGCGTTTAAAACATGCTGGAGATGAAGAAGCGCGCGGGGTTTGTGTTTCTGAAAAATTACACGCGGTACAGTCGCCTGATTTGGAAATATCGAATTAATGTGATTTATTTGTGCACATATCGCCTCAGACATTTTACAAAAGAGCTCTATACGAATTTTAATACCTTCTCGGATTTAGAGAGTAGAGTTATGAAATTATATATTTTTCTTTTGCACTTTATTGCTCCTTCGGTATTTAGGCGGAATTAAAATTCTCAGTTTTTGTAGCCTATAGCCCAGTGATTCGTTTTATTATTTCTGTTTGATACACGTCTGATATTTACAGGTTTGAAGTTTTTTTTTTTTTTCCAACGACTAGGTTCGCGTTTCCTTTTTCTTTCCTCTTTTTTAAACTTATTTAATTTATTTAAACATTTTATAAATGCGTTGTAGCAGAGTTGCATTTTATCAGCAAAATAAATAGCCAAAAATGAATTTGAACATCGCGTCAGAATCGATTCAGTGCATGAAATAACATTCAGATCAAGGATTTAACATTTTGAAAATGAAGCATTTATTACAAGAATTCGACTTTTGACTGTGTAGAAATACTGTACTGCGTTAAAAGACTCCTAAAAGGAAAATGGACAGAGCGGGAGGATCGATCAAACTTATCAGTACATCAACAAACATATAATCGACTTTTTTCATAGAGAAAAACAAGAGTGAGAACGGACCAAAATGTACAACAATATCCCATCTCCATTTTTTAAAGGATCTCGACTGAATGCCTATTTGACATTGATGTGTTTTACAAATAACATTTACATAATTATGTACAATGGATCTCTAGTGGTTAAAAACTCCTCCAGGCATATTTAGCCTTACAAGAGCACTGTTGCTCTCCAAATCGACAAATAAACGCACAACTCATTTCCTAAGCGATGCTTTTCAAAACATCTCATGTGGGGAAGACTTTGTGGTTTCACATACTGGAATTTGTGTCAGATGTGTGCCATAATGATCCCATCAAGTGGTTTCACTTCCTTCAGTCTTTGTAGAATTATAAATGCAAAGGTCTAACAACTAGTCAAAGACACAAACCCAAACATAGAATATTTCCCAAAAGAAAAAAAGCATAAAAACTCATCATACACTCACATTTTCAGTTCTTGAGGGCTTTTAGCATCTTTTACTATATTCCACCGTTAAATGCGTTTAATATGAGCGTGTGCACCTGTGCTTGAGGAGGTACGGAATATTTGCGTCTGGGGGCGGCCACTCTATGGTTGAGCAAAAGTGCACAAATGGTGTGGTCCCCGTGCTTCTTGACGGTATAACAAGAATAAATAAATAATTTAAAAAGAAAAGATCTCCAATTGTCTTTTCAGAAGTCTCTCTTTTGGCACAAATGCTTCAAGTCATTGTTTTTGTAATGTTGGTGCTCCTGCAGACAGTCCTTTGGCATGGAGATATGATGGCCAGATGATGAGGGGTCCGTGAGAGATTTGGGAAGTCTGGTGAAGACAGGAGGGGCGTGATCAGGTGAGGATGAATGTGTCGTGACTCCTCATGCCTCTGGCCAGCACTGGGACTATTCCTGAGGCCACCATCAAAACCTAAAGCACAGAGTGAAAAATACAATATTAAGAGATTTACTCACTAACATGTACACTGTGAAAGTATAAAAAGGAATATTCTGAGTATATGTGCTTATAAATATACACACATATATATATATTCTTTTTTTTTAAATAAGCAAAGATCTGGGTTACAGTGAGGCACTTGGGATAGATGGGAATCTGTACATGTTAAAATACTGTTTAAAACTTTTAAGTAGTACACTGAAAAAAAAGTATTGTAGATACAAAACTGAACTTCACACTGAAACTGATATAGGAAATTTCACAAAAAAATGCAAAGAAATCTCAAATAATATATTAAATGAAATAACAAACTTTTAAGTAGAAAGACTGAAATTTGATGTTTTTCGTAAAACACACTCCAATAACATGTACAACTTCAAAAAAGTGCATAGCCACAAGATATAGACAATATGCATGTTAATTAGATTTTAATGTGAACAAATTGCTATTCAATTTTTCTGAGTAAAGATATATACAATTAAATGTCAAAATGTAATGTTTCAAATGCTATACTACCCTTAATATTAATATTTAAAACAACTTTACAGCTAAAATGCTGTAATTCCATTTTTAAGAGGGGCAATGCCTTACTGTATCCTCAATTTTTCCTTTATTTGTATTTATTTTGAAAAAACCCCCCAGAGATTTCCAACCACAAATGCTGTCAATAAAATTGAACTTTTGCCCAATTCAAAATATTCCTTTGAAAAAACAGAAACCTGCCTCTAACATCATAAATGTGTCTCTACCCGCTTAACGCAGGAAAACAGATCTTCATAATGATCCCAACGATCCACCAGCATATGGTGTTTAACCAGAGCGAATTAAGGACGGGGAAACATTCCTCTAAATGACGCAATTACAGTAACGACTCGATGATAATTCAATCAAAAAAAGGTAGGATTAAATAGTCTGGAAATTATTTAGTCTGCGTGTATCTTGCAAGCCGGAGCTCCTGATATCTCTATGTGTCTGAGGCTTCGGTGGGGGGTGTTAACCTCCGCTCACCTCCCCGCTCCCCTCCCTTCATTAGCAGAGGCTGAGGTTGTTATTTGAGAGGAAAGGGCTGTGTTGGCACGATTGGAGAACTGGATGCGGTGCCTATTTACATATAAAGAGCTCTATTAATCAAGGTAAGTGTCATTATGGAGGGGCTCATTGGGCAGCACAGTGTGGGTATTAAATAAAATTCTCCATGCCAGGCCGCCCGCGGCGAGCGATACGTCTTGATTTGTGGACTGTCAGAGACAGGCAGCGAAGATGGAGCCGGGGAAAGAAGGTGCGTGCGCGAGTGTGTGTGTGAAGGGGGGGGGTCGTCTGAGGGCGAATTGCCACCATAATCAGATTTCACACGCCGAGTGAAAGGAGAAAGAGAGGGGATGTTCTAAGTAGCAAAGCGTTTCCTTACGTTTATGATTTGGGAAGCAGGGAGGCGTTTACATGTAGTGCCACTGTCCATCCATACCCATGTTCATACCCATTCCTCCCATGGGACCTGCAAAACGGAGACAGAAAATGAAAGAACAATTAAAACACATGCAAATGCATTTAGCAGCTTAATAACAGCACTACAAATGACTAACGTACGATTATTATAATCAAAGTGCATCTTACCGCCAGGCCGGAGACCCATGTGTTGTTGGCCGTCAAGCACAAAGCCGCCCATAGGCTGACCATCAGGGCTGTAAGCGGTTCCTTGACTTACTAAACACACAAAAACACAACACGTACGTGATTTATGAATGCATTGTGTTTATAATGATAGTAACAATTGTGTAAAATAAGCCATAGCTTTACCTGCTCTGTTAGACTGATCAATCATGGGCTGCACGATTCTTCTTCGAGCATTGATAAACCTGTCAAAGAGAAGACACGGAACACATTTACTAAACGTCTTTATATTACTGACCACCCACGGTATATTTTACTCTTATTTAAACACTCTGGACTTTTACTACTGTGAGCTTTTTGCTATGATTTACTGCAAAATATCCCTTAATGCAGTGCGATTTCTCCTGGGCCTTTGGGTTAATGGACCTGTCAGGAGTCCACAAAAAAAGCTAATGTACTGTTTTAGCGCCAGAGCAAAGAAATAGTCTAATTTATCATGTAAACAAGCAGAGTTTTGTTAATAAAGAGATTTTAACACCTTTTACAAACTGCGTGTGAGAAACCTTCCGTTTAACGGTGAATTTTATAGATAAGAAAACAAATCGATTTATTCGATTTGCGTTGGATTTTTTTCCTTTCTTCAGCAGTTTAAAGATAACCTCTGTTTTTAAGACTTGCTTTAATTGTGCTTCTTGCTGCAATATATTAGCAAATCAAGTAAAGGGGTCATTGCTCAATAAATATTCAATTGATATAGCATTGGCCTAGTAGCCTCAGGGTATGATTAGCCTAACTGCTTTTCAGACACTAATATGCTTCAGCAGCCCGTAACAGAGAGGTAGGAAATGCCCCTGACATGCACTGGGGGAAGGAATTACTCATAGACAATGAGTCTTAGCCAAATGTTTGCGAACACCTTATTTTGTTGCAGTAAACACATAATAGCGTATGTTCGAATTATGTGTAAACAAATTACGAATAAAATAAAAATGACAACCGGCTCAAAAATATATTGTAAAAAAGTGACAGTATATAAGTCATATGTTTAAAATGCATATAGAATAATATATATATAGAACATTTAGCTTCACAACATAAAATGTAAAACTTGTATGATTTAAATTGGCAATGATAATAGATACCATTGGTCTGCTGTCAACAAACAAGATGGCTACAAAATAAAAAAACATAACATTTGACAACTTTTCAAAGTCCCTCTGGGCAAACCTCATCATTGCTCCTATTCTTACTTTTATTTGCCCCATTGGGGCTTTGAACAGCGTCTAATAATAGTGTGAGAAATCAGGATCACCGGACTTGAAATGGAAATGTTACAGAGATCCCTAACCCTGACTTCTAAGTGCTGAGAGGTCAAGCTGGCAAGTCAAAAGTCAAAGGTCAAAGGTTGCTCACCAGTTATTCACTTGTAAGATGGTGAGGCCTGTGTCCTGCGCTAGCTGCTTCTTTTGCTCTTCGGATGGGTAGGGGTGCTGCAAAAGAGAATCAACAAGAAAAATTATATTAATGTGTAAGAAACCTCTGCAGTTAATAACACCGCTGTCCGATGATCCATAAAGCTATAATGAATGGAACACGCAAATGTCTTCATTTTTTACAGTTGTGTATTTCTTCTCACAGTCTCCATCAATAAAGCAAGTCAAGACGACCTGACTTGTTCTTAAAAACTAATCTGTTTAAATGACTAATGACCTCAAGCGTCAAGTATACCCTCCGCATGTGAGACTGCAGGCAAAAAATTGGATCCCATATGACTCTTTCAGGAAATTACATCATTATGTATGATAGACTTCCCACATGCAGCCCCGAGTCCGAGAATTTCCCTGCGTCTTATTGGCTGAGCGCTCGTGGTTTTGTTTGACATTATTTGACATTACTTGACAAATGATCGAGTGGGTGTGAAAGAGAGACAATGGAGAGTTTTGTTTAGGGTTGAATAGGGCTTGGCCCTTGGTGGCCCCGCGGTGGCCCCTGGCCCCTGATCCTCTTGCTCTCACTGTGAGTGCAGAGGGAGGGCAGCAGATGGCAGGCAGGGGTGAATGTATAGACAGCGCAGGGTCGTGGGTGTGCACCAATTTTGGCACTGTCACGGCCTCACCTCCCGTGGTCAGTGGTGAGGGATGAGTCCTGTTACATGTCTCGTTCCCTCTCTCTCACACACCGACGGAGATTTCCCTGCTCACCTCCTGGCTTGCTTGCTGTCATTGTGCTGATGAATGACTGTAAGCTCTGCCTCTTTTCTACACAAGCCAGTGACGGTCGACTGCGAGCTGTGTTCTGGGATCCATCTTTAAACTCTTATCACAAAGCACTCAGCAGGTCGCGGCGCGATTGTTCGCTAAAGTTTAGCGAGGAACCTGCGTCTTCAAAAGACTGAAGCAAGCTCGCTTTTAAAGAATCGCTCATATTTGCACAAATTCCACTTATGTCTGTTAAGAAGCCCCCTCCTCGTCCCCATTTGCATGCTAAAGGAGATCTCTCTATCTCGTCCCAGTGCAACTAACAGTTATAACTGTAATGTTCCACTGAATCTTAATGTTCCACCTTTCTTTAAGATTGGCAGCACAGGGGGTCTTTATCGAGGACCTCTGAATAGGTCACAAAAGATGGAGGCTTAGACCATATGTAAGGGCCCCCCCCATCTCAAACGTCGCACACTGGCTCAAAGTAGAACCCGACAAAACGTAATCCTGCAGCTTTCATTCAGCCCGACCCCAAATGAATGCATGATCGCCTGGGTGTTGCAATGGGGGCCATTCAGAGCCCAAAGTCCCCTCTAACACTTTTTTTTTTTCAGAGGACACATCCTGCAAAGGGAAACACTTTTGCTTCACAAATCGCTCTGAAAAGGAGCTGGGAACAGAGAGAGGATAATTCAATTAGGCTCTCCTTTTTTATCTCTAAACTCTAAAGGTGGGTAAAAGGGAAAGGATTACTATGTGTACAGGACCTGTGTAGCCCTTTGAAAGTGCTGGAATTCTGAAAGAGAATGGGAAAGAGGAAGACGCAAGAGAATGGTGGGAATCTGAGGAGGTGGACTGGTGCAAATGTGTCGAAATTCGAGGAGATTGAGAATGCCACAAATCAACCCCAAACCAGCAACGTACTCAACCCCTGGGAGAATAGGGCCCTTGGTTTTGATAAGCGCAATAGATGGGTGGAAAGAGAGACAGATAATAACACACCCTGCTAGTTTTAATGTACTTTGGATGCAGGTCGCTGAGCTGAGAATGGTGGGATTGAGTTAATTCGCCAAGAGACACTGTTGGACTCGTTTTCCGAAAGGCTTCCAACTTCCAACCGGAAGACCTGAGAGCATCTTACCGTGAGATGCTGGAAGAGCCACGCCCGCATGATGTTGGTCGCAACTTTGGGGAAGATTCCTCTCTTCTTCTGCCGTTTCTTGTCTTGGTCGTCCTCGTCCCCTGTTCCCGGAGACGCCAAGCTGTTATCCAAGCCATCTCCTGATAAACAACAGCGTGAAAGCAAAAGAAGAAAGCCACTTTAATGAGATAAAACATCACCTTCAGTTGTTTATTCAGACCGATCACCAGTGCCACTCACAAACACGATGTGAAAGAGCCACGCAGGGGGGCTTGTTTTGATTAGCAACAGTAACACAAGGATCGCGGCGAGCAGGAGTATCCATGCAGTGAGAGGGAACGCTAATCAACAGAGCGAGATCTCTCCCGCTCTCTCTCGCTGTCTCAATGTCAGAGATCTCGAGGAAAGCTCTGCACCAACCCCAGTGCTATTAATTCAATGTGAGTTCTGTCTTTGACATGAGGTAATGAATGTCCAGGCTCTATGCTTGAATGGGGAATGGAGACTTGGCACTGCAAAGAGAATATCTGATCTGAATTAGCACTCAAAATAAAGTCTTGGGGAACTTGGGGAAAACATAAATAAAGCAAAGCCTGTTAGCGGTAGTTGAGAAAACCGTGTTAGACTTTAGAAGTTAGTAACTGGTATACAGTGCCAGGGACAGAACGTAGAATGCCTGAACGCTAATTTACTGCTTACAGTTTAGTTGGTGGCTACATACAAACACTGCAGCTAAATACAGTAATCATTTCCTTTTCAAATGCCTATGCTGAACGCACAGAAAATATGATTTAAAGATTATTTTAGTTACTTATTGAAGCTCATGCAAGCTCTGGGAATTAAACCTTTGACCACAATGTTGCACCATATATAATTTGCGCTATAGCAACGAATGCTCAATTTACTGTGTGCGTGTCAATTTTTGTGTGTTATATATATATATATACAACATGTAATTGCATAAATAACTATACATACTTTATAAACAATTATTTTAAATATTTCGAAAATATGCATCACCTATTATATAAATACATAAATACTGGCTATAATAAATAAAATAAATATGTATTGAAAAACTACTTTTAGCTTCATTTAAAAATATGTCAAATGAGAGAAGTTGAAGCACTAATAAAAATCCAAAACTTGGTAATGCATGATTTTTATTTTATTTAGTTATTCATTTGCTATGTGAAAACTCGTAATTACGGTAATTCCGACATGACGTGAATAAGGCATTATGCTGTAAGATCAACTGATGCTTAACAAACAATGCTTTTTGAACTGTGAGCTCTCTGATAACATCAAGCCTGCTTTCATTCCATTACCATCCAATCTAGTTTAAGATCAGAGCCAGGCAGGAGGCCGCTTTTAAACTAAGGTTTCCGTCTTGTCCTCCTCCCCACCCTCCTTTCTCTTTCTTTCTTTCCATCCCTCTCTCCCGCTTCCATTAACTGTGCATCAGGCAAGATGATTTACTTTTAACAGTCATGCTTATTTTTCTTGCCCTGAGGGTAGAGATGCCTTGAAAGCCTGCCCGGAGGGTGTGTGAATAATGTATCTGAGGGACTCCTCCCCGGAGGCGGGACAGGAACCCTACTTTTCTTAAGATTGGCCCTGCTGTGTCTCCTTGTTTTTGGGGATGCATCAATCAAAGGCGACTGTATGCGCCATATTCATGCATTAATATTTCAGTTAATGAATAATGACATTTGAATATAAGAAGGGGGGTGGTAGATGGACTTCAGGCTGGCTGACTGATGCCGTAATAAAAATGCAAGTCAAGGGCAGGGCAGTGGTCTCACACTGTCTGTCTCCACACAACACAGACCGCTGTTTTTTCCTCATTATGCTTTCAGGAGTTTGCATGTTGACCACAGACTTAACTGGCTCAGAGAGGAAAGGGTTTATTGTGAAATAATAGAAAGTGTTCTATTCTGAAAGGGAACAGAAAGTTAAAAACAAAGAGAAGAGAAAATAAATTATATAAACAGAAGAGAAAACATGTATTTGTAGCGTGTTTTATGAACTTATATATCAAAATATTAGTGAGACTAAAAAAGTTATAAATTATATTTGGAACAATTGAAAAAGGGAATAAAAAATAGAACTATGAAATGGAAAATACAGAAAAGAAAAGAAAAGAAAATGAGGTTCAGCAACACTTATAAATATGAAAAACACTAAATTTGAAAATTTTATTGAAAATAAAATATAAAGACGATAAAAGATAAATATGGAACAATAATGTGTGAATATATGAGGAAAATCCTACGAATCGAATGAAAAAAGTGAACGAAAAAAGTAACACATTAAAGAAAATAATGTAAAACTGAAGATGAAACACTAAAAGACGATAAGAAAAAAATGCAAAATAAGTTTTCAGTGCGTTTATAAACATAAACTATCAAATATGTGAAAGAAAGAATGTTAAAAAAAGAACATATAATATATAAACTGATGACTTTTCTAGAAGAAAAAGTGAAAGTGAAACTATAGTAAGAAAAAAGAAAAGAAAAGAAAGGAAAAGGATAGATAAAGAGCGCTGGGTGAGATCCTTACATCTAAGGAAGACTGAAACACTCTCTCCCCCCCTTCTCCTCAAGCCTCTCTCCTCCTGTTCCAGAAAACGAAGGCCGCAGGGCTGATCCAACCCGACGCTAATCGCTTCTGACTGTTCCCTGGCAACTTGGCCCATGCAGCCTGTGTGACTGCACTCTCTTTAAAGGCTGCTGCTCTCTGCAGCTCCCTGAGCCCTACCTCACTCCCCGGACCCGGAGTCTGCACGCGCAGCGCAGAGGGGGGCCAGAGCAGCCGGGAGGAAGGCTGGAGTAAGCCCTCGGGCTGTTTAGGGAAAAACAGCACCCTAAGACATGGAGAAGAAGAAGCTTCTACCTTCCTATTTTTTTTCATCCGTATAAAGCAAAACTTCTAAAGGGGTTCTGCGGAGAGATATGCATATAAAACAAGTTACATTTTTCCACCGGTTTCCCCACATCCTTGGAGCCAAACCCTGACAGCGTCCGTGTCAGATCACGGTACCTTCAGCGTCCGAGAGATGACAAGGTCCAAAGCTAAAACGCTCTGCCTTGTTCTGATGCTGATAATTAGATGAACTGGAGATAGATGAATGTCCCGGAGACAAAGGGGCCCGGCGCAAACTAGCCGGGTCTGATGACTGCCACCCCGCACGCATCACAGAATAAATCCTGTTTGCTTGCTTAATGAGCTCACCATGACCTCAATCTATCACGAACTATACTTCTCCAAAGGGGCCATAATTCTGACTACTGGACGCAACAGACTGGATAATTACTGGACGAACGCAGATGATTTTGTTCTCGCTAATCGTTTGGCTTAAAGCATATTGATTAGATGCTCTTATCCTCTTGTCCCCCGTGGCCATGATATGATCTGGAGGACCACGCGATTGGACCACAGTTGGGTGGTATTGACGGCTAAAACGCGGAGGCATCGGCTCTTGACACTTGTTGTTGGTCCACTCCGCTTCATGCTGGGATTTAACCTCCACTGAAGGTTCAGATATAGATGTAAACATCCTGTCTCAGCCTGTGTCTTTCAGCAGCCTTCGAGGT
Organism: Enteromius fasciolatus; assembly: GCA_032361145.1. Taxonomy (NCBI): domain Eukaryota; kingdom Metazoa; phylum Chordata; class Actinopteri; order Cypriniformes; family Cyprinidae; genus Enteromius; species Enteromius fasciolatus. The sequence goes on from JAUMHR010000079.1 coordinate 4,336,479, forward strand.
GAACACTGGCCTGGAATGTCCTGCAGCTTCCCTTTGTTCCCTTTCGGCCTTTGTGATGGACATTCCTAGGCTCTGCATTCCCACCGACACGCACATGTTTAGGATAGCTGTGGAAAACCACCCCCCAAGATCGTCCCAATCTCACCCTGAGGTGAGTCAGCAGTTCTAAGCCAAAAAAACATTCGGAGAACCTCTCTTTCCTTCTTAACCTAGCATGAAGGCTACTCAACAAGAGCAGCTTCTACTGATGTGCGAGCAACAAAGAGACCCCCCTACAAGAGACAGGTGCTTTGAAGAGCCCCGGTAACTCTTTGGATTCGAGTTTTGGGTGACTGACGTAACACCCCCCCGTTCACTTGTAATGGAAAAGGTGTTTGCTTTACAGATCTCTTGAATGATAAAGGGAGGAACACCGATCCAAAGTGGCTCCTGGAGGAGCAGCAGGTAGATGTCCCTGATCCTAACCCTAGCTCTGCCTCTGATCACCCCAGATATCAACCCTCTATTGTGAGCGGTATTTGAAGTCCTCTGTCCTTCAGGCCGGCAGGGGTCATTCCTCTTCCCCTTCTTCAATGCATGCTCTTTGGGGTCAAAAGGCCATGGGCCTTGCATGTCCACCCACTGTTGTTTAAAAAAAGCCTGGTGTGGAGAAAATGCCTCCACCCTGATGCTTTTCTCTCTTTTATACCAAATAGCACTGCAGAAACACTCGTGGCATTGCTGCTATGACAAACATTTTAAAGATGTTTTTCACACCGAGGCTGAATTGTCAAAGAATTACAATCTGGGTTGTTTTTTTTTTTTTTGGTTCTGGTTTCTCTTGTCTTGCAGAACATCCTGCTATTGTGCCGCATAATGGTCAGGCTACTGATGGTTTAAAGGAGGCGAGAAACCCTGAAGGCTATTTTAACTGAAGCAATTATACAAAAACAGGTCGTAAAAAAAATAAAATGTTTAAATAAAAATTCCCCCAAAAGGTAAACAGCGTTAAAGGACAATAAATACAGAGTGGCAGGTCACAATATAAATTAAGGAGAAAAAAGTGACATGCAAATGGAAGATCTGCTAAATTAAATTAGACCCTTAACCTTTCAAGAACATTAAACACCTATTGTGTCCACAGGAAAATCGTAAAACCGGCTCAGTGAACCATCGCAATGATGACATGAGCAATGTGAACACATGACTTTGATAAGCAAATACTGTTTGCACCCACAGGCATTAAAAGAAATATGAATTTAAACTAAATCTGCAAAATACTACAGAGAATGGGTGAAATATACAAAGAGGGCCAACCTGCAATGGATAGCTGTTTAACCCGTTTTATATTTATTATGACTATTCCATAAATACGACTTTTCCCTCTTAATTTGCTTCTTATTAACAGTTAGTTAAGTAGTTGCTGGGTAGGATTAGGGATGTAGAATAAGGCATTAATATGTGCTTGATTAGCACTAACAAATGGCTAATATTCTACTAATATGCATGCTAACAAGCAATAAGTGTAAAAAATAAAGTCTCACCATATATATATAGTTATATATAAAGTTCAGTATTATTTAATGTCACTTTTGACTAGAATTAAACCAATTAGTTTTTAGGTTAGCACTTTTATTCTGTATATAACATATAAACATATTTACTTTAAATAAAATGATGACAAGCTTAGTCTTTTCAACAAAACATTTTTAGGCTGCATTTTTTATAATATATAAACACAATTTAAAATCCAACCTAAAGAGAGAAAATACTACTTGAAACAACGCATGAAGTAATAGCAAAATCGACAGGCTTCCCTACCTAGTTCGCTGCTGTTGTCTCCGCTCTGAGAGGCATGTCCCCCGCTGGAGGGTCCTGGGGTGCCGACTGAGGGAGTAGAGTGAGCGTCATCCATGTCTCTCCAGGATGCTGGATTCTGAAGGTTCAGGTGCACGAACATCCAGAGATCGAAGGGTGAAATAAAAAGAAGCCCACATTAGTAATGCTAGCACATATGCATGCTATTTTTCCATTTTTTTTTTTACATCTGTTTACCATGTCTGCGTCGAAATATTAGTCTGATCAAATTAAACACAGCTGAAATGCACGATCCAGACAAACTAGGAATACTTTTTTTTTCTCTATACCCTAGACCTATGGAGCCTCAACCGGGGTGACTGCTTCTCCTGATGTCGACCGTAAATGCTCACAAGAAACCAGCGGCGTCCCCTTTTTATCCAGAACAGTGTACAAAGCACTTAGACTGGCTCAACATGAAGGCAAACAGCAGCCGTTCCTCTTCAGGCCCTTAGCGTCAGCTGTTTGCCTGATGGTGATCAGCTAAAGAGCTCTAAGAAAGGCCAGAATAAGCTCCTACAACAATAAAGCTGTGTGAATAAGGCCCTTCACTGTTTTCTCATTAGGACATACAAAAGCAGTCTGTGGGTTTAGGTGTGTGTGTGTGCGTGTGTGTGCTGTTAATAATGTTTCAGAAGGCCACTGTCTCCCTTCATCACCTAATTCAAATTGTTTTGTGTCACACCGCACACTTGTAAATCGATAAGACATTACAGCAGCATCAATAAAAGATTACAGTTATCGTCAAGTGTACAAAGGTACATATTCATCAAATAAATTTCAGCTGACCAAGTGAAGATATGATGGTTAGACCTCAGCATCTGGGGTATTTACAGCGATGGTGCAGATGGAGAAAGTCACGTTTTACATGATGGAAAGTAGAAGCGCTGTAATATAGGAACGGTGTTTAACGTCAATTCAAATATTCTGTATTTTTAATGTGGAGAAAACCTCGCTCTTCCTATTTTGACCCGGAACAGAACTAAGCAGAATGTAAAGTTCTGTTCTTCTTAATTCTGTGATTTTGTTCCTGTGACAGGGGGTGGTGCGTTGATAATAGGAAGCACAACTGTAAAGAACACACTGTTGGTCTCTGAGTGAAAAAAGACTCCCCTCCTGCTTGACAATAACAATCCAATCAGTTCAAAGACAATAGTGCATTCACGTGCAAATGTAACGTTGATCATTAGGGCTAACAGAGGGCTGGACAGTGGGGGGAAAACCCTGACCCTTAGCAACACCTGCACCCAACACGACGGGCTTCGTATACATGATCATCATCATACCTCTTCTAAAATAAGATATGCCCTGGGGCAATGCCTTAATGATTCATATCAGTGCAGAGAGAAATGGATTTAGATAATGTTGTTTAAATAAATTAGCATATGCAACTAAGTAATTACTACTCTTTCTTCCTTTTTATGACTCAAATGTATTGTGGAGATGAATAATGGAGGAAGCTAAAAAGGCAAATGGATGGCAGAGGCACTAGAAATGTTACGGTTAAAATATAAGGAAGGACAATACAAAATAAATTGCATTTCAGTCTTTTCTTTGTTGGAAACCTCACTAATGTGCCTTCATTAATTGCCTGTATTGCAAATACAAACAGCTCCACTATTTAATTGGCCTGCTTTATGATCTGAAAGCCAATTAAAACACTCACGTGATCTGCAAGATTCGTCGAGGATCCTGAGAGGTCGTCGAAGTCGGACTTGCAGCCATCCCGTTCATCAATTACCAGGTCAATGGGCATTTTGCCCTTCAAACAGCTAATATACCGATGGCAGAAGTTGTCGCAAAGCTCGTGCACCTGAATCGAAACCAAAAAAAAAAATGTTATTCGTACAATATAGACTACAATTATAATAATACAAAACGATGCTAAAATAATGAACGTACCTTTTCGAGTTCTAAAAGATGGAATCGTAATACTTGTATTGACTGTATCATCTAAGGGGAAGAGCAGAATAATGCATTAAATATTTCAACAAAAAATATCAACATTAACAAAAGTCAATGATGTATATATAATAACATTATCCATAAAAGTAATGGGTTCATAATAATTTTAAGCTAATAAAAAAAAACCTCAAACATCAAAGCATCAAACATCGCTGGTTATTCTATACACGCGAGAAATCCCACTCGAATCAAAAACTTGGCACGTCTGATACTGTGCTGGCTTTGTAATGTTATGACAATAGCAGAAGTGTAAATAGGTTCCTCTAGAGACGATGCTTTGAGGGAGCCCAGGGCAAAGACCCCCACGCCCTCTGATAACACGCGGCCTCATAAATCACTAAAGCTTCCTTTCTTTCCCTCAAAGAATCCTAACATGGAGCTTTGAAACGACTTTACCTGCAACAAAATCTGCGCCCAGCAGCATCTCTCACTTACCAAATTGTCCAACTCTGGATTCGAAGAAAATAACGGCTTCTCTGCCCGAATCTGTAAAACATGTCACAAGTTTTTTCTTTTTTTAAACAAACACGCCAAAATCATTTCCACCAATAATTTACTTAATCGGGATGACCAATATATTTTTTTTAAATCGTTACAAAAAAATAATAACAATCAATCGATAAGTTACCTGTTTGGCAAACACAGCGATGTCCTCGTTAAATGAATCGGACGAGCACACATCTCCTCCAGCGACTCCAGGCTCTCTCGGTGTGCATGTGGCCAGCTCGCACTTCTCAAACACCAGCGCCAGAAGCGGAAATAACGGGTGCCTTCAAGATTCAACATAAACATATGCATAAACTTACAAATCAAAACCCTGTATCAATAACCGAGCAATCATTCTGACGGCAGTATTGGAGTTTCAATGCTACTTTCGCTGTTTTGACGGCCAGATACAGTTGCACTCGGTCAGATGGTGACTAAAAGCGCTTTATAATTTCCATGATAATAAATAAAGTAAACATAATTTTAAACTTGACATACGCATGCCATTATTTACATGCCACAGGTGAATTTAATATATGCTTAATCATTATCATTTAAGATAGTATACGCAAAGACATTTACTGACTGTAATAAAGCACAAATAATTGTATTATCAAATGCGCTGCACGCCATTCGAACAATTAAAGATTGCGTTAAACATGGCTGTAATAAAGTACCCATAAATTTGGTCCTTGTCTCTTTTAAGTGCGTCGTTGACAGCCGAGCCCATGCTGCTGGGCATGATGCTGTGGGGTGCGTGGGCCCCGTAGTGCTGGTTGGCATGTGGCGGTGGCCCGTGGTTTAAATGGTGAACCTGCGGCAAGGGCCGAGGCGCGTGCGGATCCCCGTACATGGACGTCGGGACCCCAACTCCATCCATTCCGCCACCATAGTGGGCAAGGTCTTCGTACTGCATCAGACAGAAACTGCATCATAGGCAACTCAAAACACACAAACGCGCGTTCACCAAATATAGAATTGTACAATTACGAACTGTGAGCAAACTTTAACTTTAAGTTGTTTACGCGGTGGATTTGGAAGAGAACGTACCCGTTGAGCCATCAGCATATGACGCTTCTGAGGATGTTAAGTGCAAATTGTGATTTTATCCAACGGGGAAGCAATTTGAGTGATTTAATTCCTTTTGTGCATCCGGTTTAAGAGGACTGAGCTGTCGGTAATCCGTTGAGATGATAGAGCATGTCCCGTGAAGAGTTTCTGATCACTTCCTTCTCAACCACTTATATTGCAACCGTATTACCAAGCGCACATTGACGGATAGGCTATACCTAACAAATAAAAACCCCGACACGTTTACTTTATATATTTGCTTCCACTTGAACTTTCTGACTAACTAATGCGATTTACCCCCTCACAGACTTCCTGGAGTCAGAAGAAGCTTTCCAAATTCTGGGATGTTCGTGTCTGGCATGGCAAGCACTGCGAGGAAAAACTATCCGGATCTCATGGTCCCTCTTTGCGACCCACGCTTTGCCTCGACCGGGATTGCGTTGGTGATTTGGAGCAGGTTCCTCTTGAAGAGACTGAACCCCTGATGACTGAGCCTGGGAAGCGTGGTGGGTGTTACCAGCTCGACACCTCTACATAAAGCAAGAGAAAGAAGAGCGCAATGACCACGAGCTGCCAGCGAGTGTTCACATTGGATACGCGCACGGATGACGCACCACCATCCTCTGCGTTTTGTTACTAGGGGTGGAGTGTCTTTATTTTTAAAAGTGCTAAAATCAGATCAGTGCACTGGGAATGGACCTTATTTCAACAAATTGCTGAGCATCACAGCATTTGAGCCTTTGAAAATATATTTACCACAGACTATAAATTTTGACTGCCTCGTTGTTTAACTGTTCTTCAATACTTGCGCGTCACAAATAAGTTATCGTTTATACAGAGAAGTTAAATAAATAGGTTTAGGGTTTTTATTTTACTTTTTTTTCTTAATTTTTGAGAATATATCCTGTTTAGTACATAATGTACATAAAAACACATTAGATAGATTTGATGTCCAGTTTTTCTTTAGTAATGAAAGAAACTGAGTTCGTTCATTTTAGGCTGTAGCTTCACGCTGTTATATAGGCTATATATACATTGTAAAAGACACAATTGTTAATGTGTGGAACAAAAATGAATTTTAAATGGGAAACTATAAAACCCGTGCAGCTATACATCTTCCTCTTATTCGACGCGCTTTTGCTCATAAATGACACTGAGGGAATTCTGCACGACTGTCTCATCATCATATTTAAACGCCTATAAAGGAAAAGAGATCGACCGGAATGAAAACACAAGCTAAACTGCTGTACAGAGGCATTTCATTTGCTTAGCGTTTGGTAATTTAAGTGATTTGCAATTTAGCATTATGTTTTTTTAGTTATTATTATAGTTTAAAACCAATAGCCTTAAATAGGTTATAAGCAAAAGAAAAAGCGGGAAAGAGGGGAAATTCGCACATATTTTAGAATTTATATTTATTGTATTTAAATATAGAATTTGATCGGTGATACAGTGATGTAAATAACACTATTTGCCAAATTCTAAAATAAAATAAAAAAGACAAAAATCCCCTTTGGCATACACCCTTAGTTATATATTATTTGTTAAACGTAATGTTTTATTTTAATTTGTTATATTAGTGCACGTTAATCCGTTAATTAAAAAGAATGAATGCTGGCATTTGGACATTTATTTCAAAATTCTTCCGAAAGCGTACTATTGCGAGAATGCACAGAAAGATAAGGTTTAAAAATAAAACGGGTTATTAGTATTGTTTATATATTTAGATGCATTTCTACGAACACGCCGAGATTAATAAATAAATTCCTATATGAACTTTTCCAGTGCGACATTATAATAATAAATTACTTGAATTTAGACTAACGGAATGGCGGTGCACGTCATCTTTAATATCAGAGTCAGTAATTCGAGAAATGCATTAACATATTAAAAAACAACTAAAATAAGAACTTATTTGAATGATGTTATTTTTAGTGAGCCTATATTTTAATCGTATGGCAATTGCAACTTTTTAAATAGGAATCCTAAATTTGTTATGAACATTTTCAACACGGTTTTTAAACTACCTTTAAATGTCAATGTTCTTCGCCCTTGTTGGTGTGATGATAATCCGCTTTAATTTCAAAAGTATTGACCTTTGCTTGACCCGTCAGGATGTGTGCTTGAGCCGCACGACACTTTTCTTCTAGTTCTTCAGATCTAGCGAGAGTCCTGCAAACCTGCCGCTGGGCTCCGGTTTCACGTGTGCAGTGCTTTCCGGCGCAACAATCAATTTCAAAGTCACTTTACCTTCTATCCCCACCTAGCGGTGCATCTATCTTTAAAACCCACCATGCAGAGACTACACGAGGAGAACGAGCTCGCGTTTGAATTCTCTCACCGGAGCCTCATTGCCTCAAAACCAAACATATTTAACAAAAAAAAAAGCAAAGGGCGATATTACAGTTGAACATCAGAAACGCAAACACGCTCAAAACGCGTGATGCATCGACAAGAAAATGCAAAACGCGATCACAAAATAATAAATATCAACCACGTAAAAAAGCAAAATAAACATTGCGCGCATTTGAAAAGGACTCCTAAATAATTGCAAATATGCACTTAAATGTTCCAAGGCAGAGGATGAGAGAGCATTGCATGATGAGGTCGTTTATTTACTTTTCAGGAGAGATGGAAAAGTTCCTTCCTTTCATCAGGCTGTACATAATCTCGCGCGCCCCTCTTTGAAAAGCAGCGCGCGTGAATTATTAAAGGCATACATTTGAATTATAAATACGCTAATGATACCGACACGGGCTGAGCGCGCCATGCCCGAGGCTAAATTCTTCCGATGCACATTATTTCTTTGCACTCCGACTTCATTTCCTCTCTCCTTTCTCTTTCACTTCTCCTCCTCCTTTGTATTTCGCTCCCCGCTTACAGTATGCATGGAAGATGCTGACTGATTCATGCTGTCACCCTGCCTGCTTTAAACTGTAATGAGTTACCATAGTCTGAGCCAGTGTGTGCATCCTCAAAAACCTGGTTGCACAATTCTCCTGCCAACCCCCCAAAACAAGCACGCACACACACACACACACACACAGGCCTGGCAGAAAATCAGACATCATCCTCTGCTGTCCTGAACATCATTAGCGTTGTCAGGACAGGGTGAAGCGCACGCATGGCCCAAACTCTCCCTCTTTCTCTCCTTTGTGGCTGCTGATAAATATGTACATATTCGATATATGCATGTATATATGCAGGCCATGCTCGCTTCAAAATAGGCATCCGGAAGGGATGACAATGTAGTGACCTGTATCTCACACGCTGCACATGTGGAACAAGATTTATTGAGCACTGTCATTTTGCTGGCAGCGTGCGGTGTGTGTACATCCAGTGTGTCTTCTGCAAGAGAGTACAGGAGCAGCCCTGTACAAACATCACAATGTGTGCAGGACTGGGGGAGTAAAGCCAGCGCATTCCAGCTCAATGACTTACAGCGCATGTGCTGACAGCCTGACCTCACCAAAGAAGAGATTCTCTCCAGCCTCTCATAAAGAAGCCTTATCCTCCCTCCAAAAGAAAGGGAAAAATGCCTTGTTCCCAAATGCTTTAATATTCCTTTTTTATACGTTTGGAACCCAGTTGTTTTTTTTATGACTGTAGGTGACCCAGAACACTGAAATAATCTGGAGGGTATATTAATTCACTAAGAATGCTGAACTTTAATGCAGTTTAGGTCACAGGAATAAGAACATCTGTGATTAAATGAACACCTTTTCACACTCCATCATTAAAGATCATTTTTGCGACGTTGGAATAGTTTCTTCTGTCCCCGGCTAAATATGAAGAGACCAGGCATGATGTAGGTTGAACATTCGAAGGAAAGACTAGTAAATTTCACTAGTGATTGCAAAGAAAGGTCAAGCAACACGATGAAGTAAACGTGAAATGCTTATGAAAGATTGAAACAGTATCTTTAATAATCTTTGAAGGGAGAAAGAATGCAGTTCTGTAGTTCAGTAAAAATGTTCATGTTCAGGACCAGTGGTGAGGCTGTCAATGACGGGATATTTGATTGATTATTTTGAAGTTTCAAGGTTCGTATTAATTGCCAGAACAATTATTCCTTCATTTATTCTTTCATGTTATTTATTTATTTATTTACTGTGTACTTTTATATTTATATTGTATGTATTTCTTAAATATACACCTGTATGTTTGTATATATTTAAAAACAAACCACACATATAGTATGTAAACACATTTTGGATGCAATTAATTGTAATTATTAGATTCAACAGCACTAATTTATTTATTTATTAAATTGTTCAGTCTAAAAAACACATTAACAATACAATAAGGTGAAACAATACACTTCACTTTACAATTAAGAGTAATTTTATACTCTTTTCATTTTAAATAAAGAAAGAAAGAAACAAAAAGAAATGTAGTTCATGCAGTGGAAATTTCAGGCAAACCAGGGCCATTGAATGAATCCTTCAAGAAAGAAAGAAAGACATTTCTGGACATGATTTGTTTTTTCTTATAGTAAGTTTGTTCTTATAGTATACAGAAAAAACAAACAAATAAAAGCACCACAATTAATAACTTATAAAATAAAGAAATAACAAGAAAGAAAGAATCAAAAGAAATGTAGTTCGTGCAGTGGAAATTTCAGGCAAAAAAGAACCAGGGCCATTGAATGAATCCTTCCATCTGTAGAAATAAGGAAACGGGGAAACAAAGTAGTGGATTTTCATCTGCTGAGAGAGATATGAGGGAGTGGAGACCATTACCATTATTCAGCCTCATGATCTGTGATAAATCAAATTGTTAATGAAAACCATATACCCTATTAATCATCACTGTAATCAATCCGGTGCATGTGATTAGTCCTTTCCCTCCGTCTGCCCCGCACAAAGGAGCAGAGTTCATCTCTCTCCCTCTCTCTCTTTCTCTCAGGAACGCATGTGTGTGGATCAGAGGGAGAGATGTTAGAAGAGATAAAAGACTCATGGTACATTTTAAGTCATAACAATCTCAGGGCCATTCTAAAGTAACTGTATTTTGTACAGTAAATGGTTCACACAGGGAGGTGAAATACAATGAAGCACACTATAATTCTGTGTGCTAATTACACTGTCAGTGAGTGAGATCACAGAAACACCCAGTGTGTGTGTGTGTGTGTGTGGTAGCATTAACGTGTAGAGATTTCATTTCTGAAGAGTGATTATTTGATCGTTCATTTTGCTGAGATTTATAGCGTGTTGACTATCTGCAGCCTGCATCCCCTCTCTAGTCTTTAATAATAGGAAATTAAGACATTAATCACCCTTCGGTTCTCATCCAGCAGAGCACGGGAAACTACTCTGTATCAAACCTTAACCAGCCAAACGCACAGTCTGTTAAATGTGTAATGTTATAACAATTTAAAATAGCTGTATTCGATTTCAGTATATTTTAAATTGTAATGTATTACTTTGATGCACAGTTGAATATTCATAATCATTACCAGTCTTCAGTGTAACTTGATTCTTCAGAAATCACTCTAATATGCTGATTTGAACCTCAAGAAATATTCATTTTTATTATCAAAACAGTTTCAAACCCTTGAAAACAGTGCTGCTTGAAATGCTTACATTAATATTGCAATATTGTCACAGTGTAAACTGAAAAAAAGTAAATAATAATAGTAACATCAACAACAATAAGAATATTAATACTTTTAAGTTTTTCTAACACAAGTATAATATACCTTTAAATATATGTACTTACTTTGTACTAGATGCACATAGCCTAGTTAGATACAGTGCCCTCCGCTAATATCGGCGCCCTGGGTAAATCTGAGCAAAGGTGGCTGTGAAAATAAATTGTTCATCCTTTTGATCTTTCATTCAAATAATGTTTTACAAAATTCTTATCAATGATCATTGAAGTAAAACAATGAAAAATGGGGAGAAAAACTGAATAACAGCTCTGAGTTTTCTCCTGTAATGTCTGAACAGTTTGGAGAACACCTGATAAGAGAAAACAGACCCTTCTTTCATCCAGAATCACTCCAGACCCTTCAGATTACCAGCTCCATGTTGGTTCTCCTCTTTAGTTCACCTCACTCAGGGTTCAGGTCAGAGGACTGGGACAGCCATGGCAAAAGCTTCATTTTGTGCTCAGTGACTAATTCTTGTGTTTATATTGATGTTTGTTTTTGATTCTTGTCCCAGTAGACCCAACCACGGCCCATTATAAGATTTCTAAGAGAGTGAATTATTGTTATTTGATGGAATCCATGATGCCATGTGTCTAAACAAGATGTCAGGACCTCCAGCAGACATATAGACCCACAACATCAAAAACACTGCAGTATACTTCATTGTACACTTTTTATCCCTGTGCTCAGCAAACCCATCTTGGGTGATTGCTGCTAAAACACTAATTATTTTGTTTCATCTGATCACAGAAGCCAATCCCCTTTGAAGTTCCATTCCTGTCTGACAACTGAACATGCTGGAGATTGGATGAGCGAGGAGAGTTCTTCTTAAACCCTCTCAAACAACATGTGCTGATGTTGGAGCTGTTTGACTATTTTTAAATAGTGGTTCTTTAGCCACTCAAACTCTACTCCTCGTTGTGTATTAGAATGATAGAGACATACGTCCTCTTCCAGGCAGTTTCCTAACATTTTATGTTGATTGTAAATTCTTAATTATTTCCCTGATGGTCGAAAGGGAAATCTTCACTGCTCCAGCTCCTTTCTTGAAGCCACTTCACTAATTTGTGAAGCTCAATTATCTTTTATAAGAATATATTCTTTGGTTTTTTTCATTGTGTTGATTTTTGGGCTTTGTTTTCCCTCCTATATATATTTCTGTGAAACAGGAAGCCAGGGCTGGGTATTTTTTTATGTTCATAATCACCCTGGAGTGCTCAAAATTGTGAATATGAATGGGAATATATTTCAGATATATTTTACTCATAAAAAATTCTAGGGGTGCCAATAAATATGGCCAACAAGTATTGGAGGAAAACATTTATTTCACGATGAGATTTTCTCTCCATTTCAATAGTTTTACTTCAATGATAGGTTAGAATTTTGTAAATGTTTTGAACGAAAAATCAAAAGGATAAACAATGCAGATTTATTTTCACAGCCAACTTTGCTCAGATTTACCCAGGAGCGCCAATATTAGCGGAGAGCACAGTATCTCATGAGAACCTGAACAAATCCAAATAAATCTGAATGAAAAAATAATTAAAATAGGGTAATAGTAGCACTGCTCTTTTAAAACTTCTACTACTGCTTGCTTTAAATACTTTCTCTTTTCCATCATCCTTCTTCATTCCAGAAGATCAGATATTCAGATACTATTAAAAATGTAGTTTGTTTAAGTCTCGCGGTATCCTGTGAAAAATGTTTTACAAAATTTGTCAGTTATGTATCGTAAAAAGCACAGTACAGATGGTTGGCTGTGATTATTATTACATCAGCCTGGAAGTAATAATTTAATAATGTGCTCTACTGACAGCCTAGAATAAAGTGCACAAAGATGGATTTCTAAAAAGTAAAAGTATTGGGGGGAAAAACTAAATGTATGACTTAGAAAGGTCAGAAAAGCTCACAGGAGTCACGGCAACTTATGCTATCATTAAAATCAAAGATGTTAGTAAAGAACATGCTCTCAACCATACTTGAGTTATGCATTATATACTGTCATATATCTCATAAGCTCCTGACTTGTCAATTCAAAGGTAACATTGTTCGGTCATTTATGAAAATGTGGAGGGTCATGAAGGCTCTTGAGGACCCTCCTAATCATCAACATGACACAAGTCTTGCTCAGCACTGCATTGGAAACTGTGTTTTAATAATTTCTTGTTAGTGCATAAACCAGTTTCTCTGAAGAAAGTAGGTCATTCAAGTATTTGTTCAATTGCAAGTGTGTTTGCATGCAGTAAAATAACTGTGTGAGGAGCGAGGCAAGTTATGTATGCGAAAATGTCAAGTTCTTTCAATATGTCTTTCATAAACTTTCACTTAGGTGAGAAATCACATAAACGCAACACTAAAAAATATGACATCGTTTGCCTCAAGTGGGAAAATCCTTGGCCGATGGGTTAGACCATAAATGTCTTAAACAGTGAGGGAACATTCATATCTTTTGAAAATGGCACTCTTAAAAAGGTTAATTGGGACATTTTGTCTCATTAAATGCTATGCCTTTGGGCAACGATTAATTTTATCCACTGACATGTGCATGGGCATAACCACATGATCAGAAATGCCATGTTCTGCTGAGCGTGTGTATGCTCTAATGATGGAAGAACAGCAGTCTAAGTTGTACCTGTACCACCATCTAGTGGTAGCTGGCCAACAGTGATCTGATAATTCTCCAATTAATAAGTGATCTTTATGTTACAGCACTCAAACAAACACACATCCAATAACTCACATGAAAGGATCATTGTGTGGGCCAGGAATACTGATTATTTTTAAGATGCATTTGTAATTTGCTCATTCCAATTGTTTTCCTGAAGATATGAATCACAAAACCATTTGACCCTGGACCACAAAACCATATTTAATTTTTAAACCAAGACATCATCTGAAATCTGAATCAACAATCGGATACAACTATTTGAAAATCTGCATTCTGAGGGTTTCAAACAAATCGAAATATTGAGAAAATTGCCTTTAACGTTGTCCAAATGAAGTCCTTAGCAATGCATATTACTAAACAGAAATTAAGCTTTGACATATTTACAGTAGGAATTTTACAGAATATCTTAATGGAACCTGATGTTTATTTAATATACTAATGATATTAGGCATGAAAGTAAAATCAATGATTTTGAACTATAAAATCAATGTATTGTTGGCTATTGTTACAAATATACCCGTGCTACTGTTTTTTTTGATTCAGGGTCAAATATGCCCTGCAACAGTATATTTCTCAATGGCCATCTCAAGACATTTATTGGATAGTTATGTTTTTATTACTTCAGAATTCATTGTTGTCCTGGCTCAGATACAGCACACCAGGCCCAAAACATGATACAACCACCACCACGTTTCACAGAAGGGATATGCTTCTTATGCTGGAATGCAGTGTTTTCCTTTCTCCAATCATAATGCTTCTCATTTAAAATACATAGTAATAAATATATAAATAAATGTCTAATTTCTCCACAAAACATATCTCCAGTAGCCAAATGGCTTGACCACGTGATCTTTAGTGAACTGCATATGAGCAGCAATAATCATTTTGGATATGAATGACTTTCTTCTTGTAACTCTGCTATGCACACTATGGTTGTTCAGTTTTCTCCTAATGTTGGACTCATGAACTTTAACATTAGCCAATGTGCAATATAGTCCTTTGCAGCTTTGCAGACTACAACCCGAATTCCTGAAATGTTGGGATGTTATTGAAACGTGAATAAAATGATAACTAAAAGTTCAAATCACATGAGCACAATATGTGATTCACAATAGAAAATAGATAGTATAACAAATGTTTAAATTAAAATAGTTGGGACATGGGCATGTTTATCATGGTGTAGCATCTCCTCTTCTTTTTAAAATAGTTTAAAGACATCTGGGCAATAAGTTTATGAGTTGGTTCAAGAATTGCTTGGTTCAATTCTTGTCTGATACAGGTTTCCAGCTGCTGAAGAGTTCGCAACATGTCCACCAACTAATACGCCCTTATGGGTCGTTTCTACAATAGCTGTGAAATACGACCCATCAGAGCGCATACTACAATTGCGCCCCTATCGGCAACAGAACATTTGCATATTAATGTTTTGTACTATTTTATCGGATATGTGATTCAGGGTTGGTGTAGCTCAGTTTGTAGAGAGATGCATTATAAAATGAGATGTGATCATGTGATTATGGGTTCGAACTTAGAGAACATGTCTTCACAAAACCCTATAAATCATGATTTTGCACAAAATTTGTAACGGGTAGGTTTAGGAGTGGGTTTGTACGGTGGCCGAGAGATCTCAACGCACTGCATTTTAAAAATGACGCATGCAAACAGAAAAAAACGGCTGCAACTTTAAAATAACGCATGCAAACAGAAAAAAACGGCTGCAAC
>JAUMHR010000079.1:4361240-4376629 GCA_032361145.1 Enteromius fasciolatus
TACTTTTTAACGGTTGGGTAGTACGTTCGGTTTTAAATGTAGTACCTACTTAAGCAGTATGCGATTTCGGACGCAGCTTAAATGTTTAAAAAGAGAGCAAATAGAAGGCTATTTTAACAGTAATCCACATGTATGAGGAATCATATATGTAACGCGTAACAGCTGAAGGGCACTATCAACGAGGGCGCTCCCCTACACACCTCTCTCTATGACGGTAACTGTACACTTTTATATAAAAGGGCTGCAAATGAATCAAACCCCCCAATCTAACTTGAACATAAACACACATAACATCACTAATACAAAAACATAACTGTCTTGCTTAAATGACACAAAAATAAGTAGACTTTACAGAAATACCCATGATGCTTTGGGCGTAGTCCGTACCGGCTCGTAACGAGCGCGCTCTTCCCTCACGGACGAGCATTGGTTAATGGCAGTCATATGACTGATGAGAGCCAGATCCTTTTATTTAGCAAAATTGAGATTAATAGTTACATTTTATTGTTATTGGATTGGGCGCTTCAGAACTCCTGACCTGATATTTACATACTATTCTTCAATAAATATATATGTTTGACAGGGAAGCTGTGCACAAACAGGAATATATATTATTTAAAAAAAAAAAGCACCCCAGAAAAAAGGGCACTTTCTCTTCAGGAATAAAAAGGGCAGGTGCTCAAGCCCACTTTGATGTCTATGTGTGCACGTGCCTGCTGAAGTGCCATCCCCTAATCTGGGCTGGCACTTCCAGCTGGCTGTGACACTTGATGATGCAACATCAGGCCTGGTGCACCACAGCACCCACCAGCTGTCAGTGGAGAGGAGACAAGTGATATGTGCATATAACGATGATTAGGAGACCAGTGAGTCAGAACCTGAGTTTAATAAATGAAAGAAGTGAATTTTTAGAGTGAGGTGCGCCAATCATATAGAAATGGCCTCTTCCCACAGAAACATGACAGGGATTGATTCTGCCTTCACAAGCTATTTCAACTTCCCACTTCTGAAGACATGATTACGTGTGTGGTGTTCAAGTGGTTTGGTGTCAGAAAGAATAGGTTTATTATTACCTATGTCTCGGAGAACTATTATTTGCTCCAGAGCATTGTTTTGGCCAAATCTTATCATGTTTATTTAAATTCAACTTTAATGATGGCTGCTCAATAAAGATAAAGATAAAGATGATTCAATATTTTATATAAATAAAATAAAAGTATTTCACACAGAAGAGGGCTTTTAAAGATACTTTCTTATTGTTTCAAATTTATTTACACACTTGTATAAGTGCAATATCACTCTCTTACTCGAGAAATATCGGCTCTATATATCACCATGTCTGTGATTAGGCCAGAGGCAATCACAACCGCTCATATAGAGCCAATATAACCGTTGTTAGCAGAAAAACTAATACAACATAAAACTCACTGTTTAAAGTTTATGATGCAACTGAAAAACTCTGGTATGATTATCTCTATAATTATGGTAAATGAATCTCCATGTTTCCCATTTGTAAATGCGACTTGACTCAAGCAAATACAATTTCTTAATATTTAATATTTTATCCATATATTTACATGGTTACAAATAGTTTTGTTTATATGATTTTTTATTTATTTCTGTTTATATTTCCAGTCGCCCTTATCCATGTTCTAGACCACTGTAGGCCCTTTAGTTTGAAGTCCCTGGCAGTCAGAAGACCCCAGAGCACTGGCCTCATTGGCCCAGGCCACAATTTATTCCTCATCACACCCTATTGAAGAACAGGAATGAAATCGCTCCATTCAAACAACATCAGGAAGTTGCTTTCTATTGCCTCACATTCTTAGAATCAAATGCATTTTTATGACAACCATTTTGAGAAATTACCAGAAACCTTCCATGAGGTCTCTGGGAATTGCTCACAGTGAGTCACAGAGGAGAAAAGATTTAAGTTAAAAAAATGCTTTTACTGTGGTCTATAAAACAATATAAGCTGGCAAACCACTGAGCAGTAACATTCATCAAATATCTCTAGCCTAGTTTGTTGTCATGTCTCAGTATATCTTTTCTAATCCCTGTAACTAAAGAATTTTTTTTTTTAGTCTGAAGAACAATTTTATTTTATAATCTAAACCTATTTACACTAAAAAGAACCTTTTGTGTAATGGAATGGTTACATTCAATGTCAAAGGTTCTTTGTGGAACCATGGAGGTCAATAAAGAACCTTTATTTTTAAGATTATACAGCATCAGGAATGGTGCCAAGAGGTTCCCAGAAATTCCCACTTAACTTTATTTACTTTCACCATGAATGTCATTCAGTGTAACACCTACTTTAGTCTAATTAAGACACTATAGGAGTTTTGCTGTTCTGTTGTTTCATTTGCATATTGTGTTTGCAGGGATTTTTTTATGTTCATCTGTTAAGGTCATATGATTAGGATTTCTAAGATACAGCATCACAACCGTTTTAATCAAATTGATAATAATATGAATAATAAATGTTTCTTGAGCAGTAAATCTGCATATTGGAATCTTTTCTGGAGATCATGCGATGCATAAGACTGGCGTAATGATGCTGAAAATAAATTTTGAAATGTCAGAAATGATATTAAAATACAAAAAAAAAAAAATGTCTCATATCCTACATTTGTAAAAGCTCCAATGTTTGAAAGCGATCCCATATTGATCATGTACTGAGTAACTGGGATTCATTATGTAAGGTGATGACTTCATATTTGTGTTGAGTGCTGTAATGCTGAATGAACAGATGGAGTCAGTGCTTTACCGCAAAAGCTTTCTCCTTTCGGCATCTAATATTTTGCTATTATATTTCCAGGATTAATCTCATGGTGTCACAGAAGCAGAGGCATTTCTACCTGCACAGAAAAGAAGCTTGACCATTTATTAGCTAGCAGGCTGTATAAATGAGACTGGCTGAACTTCATATGGCATATAGATTGAGTATTCTCTGACTACACACCTTGGCGCAACAGTGCAGTATAATCGGGTGAGGTAAGAGGGGCGCCTGGCTTATAGCTGGAGCCTTATGTGTAGTGTCTCCATACTTCTGTGGCAAGCCATTTTAACATTTATTCCTTTAAACTAACAATTTTGGTGTCACTAGAAATAGTTTTTAATGGTTATCTGGTATTACTGCAAGATGGTTTATTGATATCACTGCCAGTTTTACTAGTAAACTAGGCTAGTTAATCCAATATTTGTTCACATTTAATGAATTCTGTTCAGCTATGAAATATGTACTCCAGGCTAAACGGCTATGTATTCCAGTTGTTGCTGGTACAAATTTACCCTTAAATGCATGAATGTTTCGCCAATAATTATTACATATTAATACATACGTAATTAAACACCATTTTGGAAAGGTCTGTACAATCTATTAGTTAAAATTAATTATTAGTAATAATTTAGCTGTAAATATTAAATAATCCATATGATGACCTTTCATTTGACAAACTCATCCGGGACGATCCCTCGCTTTCAGACACTTTTAATAATTAAATTAAATTCTGGCACGACCAGAATGCCTTCAATAACACTTTGTTGTAGTAGTCAGTGGAGTGGTGTGCTTGTAAACTCGCATTATGGAATAATTATTTTATGAGAACAGAGTGAAGAGATCATGCACAGCTGTTATTTCATAATAACAATTTTATGATTGGTTTATAAAGGCTACTTCGAACACCTATTAGCCAATTTAAAAAATTTCCATTTTAATATTGAATATTAGAAATGCAGCCAATGTAGTTCTACACACAGCAATATAAATTTGCTGTTTAATTGAGAAAAAATTAAAACATGTTAAGACGTCTTGTCTTATTTATGTAATCTGACTAAAAACTATTCACATTTTAACTATTATTACAGTAATTATTTAAAAAACTTAGAGTGCCCTAAAAATGTTGATCACAATGCTGGTAAAACAGGCTTATATGTTTTTTCTTGTCCTCTGAATTATACTTACCTATTCTGTTTTTATAATCATTACTTTTATAAAAATTCTAAATTCATAATAGGATTAGAATAAAATTTTATTTTAAAAATGACAAATATTTTTTTTTCTACAACAACGGCAGTAGTGTTTATATTTCGGGATTTAAATTCATAAATATTTACTTTACTTTAGTCCCTTAGCTGCCGAGGCCATTAAGGACACATGAGAGAGGAGTTACAGTAGATGTCAGAATCCTCCACTGCTCTCTACCATGTGCAGTTGCCTAGAGCTCCAGTGGGGGTTTACAAGACCAGTCCAGCAGGTTATCAGTCCATGCCTTTTGTTGTAACCCACAACGGCGCTCACCTTCCACTGTGCCCTGAAGTATGAATTTGGGAATAAGTACTATTTATTATATCCCCATCATTTTATAATTATAATTCAAAATGAAATCAACATTTCAATGACTTTACAATCAGTATTTTGATCACTGGCAGCTTATTCATATAAAGCCAGTTACATTTTTGCTGATGATATTCTTTTGTTTTATGCCTTATTAGATCTCTAGCGACCCAATACACTTGTTACTAAAATGTATCAGAAAACAGGCCTTTTTTATATCCTATTATTATTTTTTTCTTGTTATATTGTTTATACTGAAGGAATACTAGCAAAGTTGATGTCTTACTTTAAGGGAAAAAAATAAAGAAAGCAGAGAGTACATAACGATGTACCAGGTATGCTTTTAAGGGTTAAAAATTACCTGATGAGAGCCCTGACCATAATAAACACTATAAACAACTGGAGGTGCTAGTTGGAAGTGAATTAGAATTAGCAAAGGAATGTGTAAACTCCTTTTTTTAAGGACATAGAAGAACTTTGTCAGCTGTAAAAATGTGAAAAGTTTATATCTCACAATTCTGACATAATTTCTTACAATTGTTATTTAATATCTGACAAATTCTGACTTTGTTACTCGCTTGACATTATTTCTTGCAATTGTGTATTTATACGAAACAAAATAATTTGATAGGTTTATCTTTTTTAGAACTATAATACAGATAACTGCCATTTTTGCATTAAGACAGTCCCCACTTAGTGTAAATAGCATCTAGCCTATTGCTATTTATCGCAAATAGCCGCTGCCTTAAAATAAGCACTAAGAACACAAGTAAATTATTAAATAAAAACATTTGTCTTGTGGGATAAATGGTAAACCCGCTTGCCATATACTGCGGCTGTGGAGAAAAGCCTTCTGGATGGTCCGTTCGCGAAGGGCTCAGACGATGCCCCCAACAGCGCGTGGACTTCTGCTGCACCTTCACTGTTCACACTTCACACACAAAGGCTCTGTGACGCGTGGAAAATGGTGAACTGGCAAAAGGCGGAGTGATCTAGAACTCTTAAGTGCCATGAAGAAACAGAAGCAGATTCCATGCCAGTCTAGCAGCACATCTATCGCTCCACACGCCTAAAGATGAAGATGATCTCATGCTTGCGCCCGTTTACCTCTCTGTCTCGTTTAAAAACAATGTCTTCAAGGAAATTCGCTGCATGATTCAACAGTCACGCCGTATCTCCTGATTACTTTATCGCTTTACGACCATTTCATGAATTAAACTGCAATCCAAAATGAAATTTCCAACGGAAAACCCAAGAAAACCAGGGAACTGGAACCCTCCACCAGGTAGGCACATTTCGTTTCCAAAATGCATTTCAATGCCATGCATGCATTATTTATCATGCTGCATCTTTGACAGAAGTTATTATGAGCATAATGAGCATACATGCGCTCTGGCAGTCATGTTGAGTGATTTAAGAACCCAACTAATCCAATCAAAACCACTTTAACCGAGATGCGCAAAATGATGATGGGGTACCAGTGGGCGAGATAGTTGACTGCGATCAGTTAGTGGTACAATACCAAGGTTTAACGCTAATAGCAAGGTTTAACGTTTCTTATCATTTTAACCGCCTCAGGTTTTTTTTTCAGTGGACACCTTCATTAAGATTCACAACCACGCGTTTCAATCTCAACATGCTTAAGAGGTGTTCCTCACAAATCACGACATGACCTGCATGGTTGACGATTGCTGCAATAGTTTGGCAGGGTGGGCGAGGAAGAAGAAGTCATAAAGACGTCTATATAAGCAATTAAAAGCGATATTTTCTTGAAATCTTCAACAGAGGTGCATCATAAAGTCTATGAGTAGCCTACTATGCAGAGACTCGAGAGATGCATAATAAAACGTGGGAGACACGCGCATTACCTAATCTTACTATGTAGGCTACAAGCAAATCTCACAAATTCACGATACAGCCGTTTGCATATTTATATATTTACGAGAAGATAAACATGTACTTTCTTGACCTCCCAGAATTTTTATTTTTATTTTATTTCTGTGTATTATTTTACGTTCGGGAACAGGGTTTTATGTTTATTTATTTATTCTCAACATATGTTTAACCGCAATAGCTCCTTTATGTAATAAGTCACTATTGTCGATTCATACAGTATTTTAATGTAATAAAGTCTCATAAAAATGTTCTCTCATATTTGCCCTCCATTTTTAGAGAAAAAAGAATTGAAAGGTAGGGTCAAAACACCTTGTAAACAACCGATCGAATTGTCACAGTAAATGATTGCGGTCATGCTGCAGGGATAGTGTCCACATAAACAGCTGTGCAATACTACATCATATTGCAGGTGAAGGGACTGCCTGACTACAAGAAAGTTCAGGGGAAATTATTTGGGGTTCAGTTTTTATACATGCTTTCTGTGATTAATGCGTTCTTTGGTTTACTGTTTATATGGTAATTTTAAGTTATTTACAGTACCACCTCCACACAGTGATTTGTGTAGAATATGCAGAACGCTCTTATGCTTTTACGTGTTTATGAACAAAGCCAGTCTAACAAGTCTGAAACAATATAGCTTATAGTTGCTCCACCCTTGTACTGCTGCTTTCTACTGTAATGGGATTTCAGAAAGCCAAGAGTAGTGTGTGTGAAGAGGTGTGTGTATGTGTGGATATGCAGCAACGATCAGAGGCTTTGGGATCATTACATGTGAAACACCACCCTTTGCCACCTGGAGTGTTTCCATTAAATTAAAAAAGTCATGTTTAAAAAAGAAGTAAAATAAACACAGGAGCAAACGCTAAACTCGAAAAGCAAATGGTTTGATATTTGGATTGAATAAATATTTTGCTGTGGATAAATAACTAATATATGTATATTATATATCAGTGGTTTGCAACACAAAAGTACATCGCTGATCTGTTCTGATAGGATAAAGGATAGTGGACAGCATGGAAAAAATTAAATGCTAAACAATAAAGCGCAAATCATTATATAGTGTAGCAAGTCTCATAGGTTTATCAGCTCTTAAAAGAGGAGAAAATGCACATCTTTTGATGTCAGGGCCGTGGGTCCAAACTTTACGGTACTGTCGCGAAATCATCTGTCAGTTGCTAGAAGCCAAGCAAATAAGATTCCATCATGAAGAGGTTGCGTGTCAAGCTCTCGTCCTCGAAAACTATGACCGAAGCCACGAAAGGTAAACTAAAACGGCATAGGCTACTTAAAATGTATATATTTCTTTCACATCATTTAATATTTTACAAACATTTTTGTTGTGATTTGTAAAAGTGTGACTTGATGATTGAAATAACATCCTGAAGCAAATCCAGTGTCGTAAATGATCATAAACATATATTGCATCTTTTTTTTTTTTTAAACAGTGCCAGTGCAGACCAACCTTGTGCCGCCGAAGAAGGTCCAGTCAGGGATGTTGCAATCCAGCTTGGTGCAGGCCAGTGTGGCCACAATGCAGAACCCCATGGGCTGCTCTTTACCTCGCCTTTCTGTCTCCCGGCCCGCTAGTATGGTGGCCAGCATGGAAGCGGTGGCGGATGGCTCAGCCCTTCTCACGGTCATGAAGTGGAAGACTGTCCTTGCAGTGTTTGTTGTGGTGGTAGCGTATCTGGTTGCCGGCGGTCTGGTGTTCAGAGCCCTGGAGCAACCCTTTGAGAGCAACCAAAAAGACACCATCACTTTGAAGAAAGCCGCTTTCCTGGAGAAACATACCTGCGTGACCCGAGATGAGCTGGAAGAGCTCATCAAGGTAAAACTGTTGCTCGTCTGTAGTAGAGCTCGGTTAGTGTCCCTTGTGGGATCTCAGATCTAGTGTAACAATAGATCTTCATCGATCTGTCTGACATGTGAGCTTCACTCATGCAATAGACCAGGGCACAGCGGTTGGACAATTCTAAATGGAGCAAGTGACGAAAATAAATGTAAAGATATCGGAGCAGACTTATGACAGCAAGCCATTTGGTGTAGAACTGAAGTATTTGATGGATAGTGACCATGATGGCAGTAATCAATCTGTTTTGCAGCATTGAAGCGATGTGCAAAGTCCATTCTGGTCTTTAATAGTTCTCATTTACAGAGGCTACTTTAACATGACTTTTCAGAAATGTTCTCAGCAATAAAATGGCAGAGATTTATGGAGGAAACATTGCAAACTCTGCAACCTTTCAATCTCTGGAACCTGACTAATACATTTTCGTAAGGTCTGTTATGTGATGTCTAACGCTGTGACAAAATGACTTGTCATTCCTGCAGAGCTAATTTACTGCAGACTTACGACTAAGTTCTCACAACAGGGATTCAAGGTTTTGCTTTTTAGCATACATCTATTTGTCCCTGCTGGCAGATTCTGTAATTACACCCTGCTGGCTGCGAAGAGCATCATTCTCCATTTATATCTTAAAAAAATTATCCATGTAATTTTTTTAAAAGCAGTATACAAGTATGCAAATCTTAATATTTGTAATATTTACTTTTTGAGATTGAAAGGTTGCAGTGTTTCCTCCATACAAATTCAAGGCCTTGGAATTAAGTCATGAAAGTTTACAATTTCTTTGTATAAATTACATTTGTACTTTTTCATGCACTCCATGCAGACCCATCAGTTCTTATTCTAAGAAAGGTAGAGAAATTCTTGACCATGTAATCTTTTTTTAGCTTGGTTTACAAGGGTCAGGATCTGCTCAAGCTTGACAGATGCAGTTCATTTGTCTTCCACTGCGTCACCCTCTTTTTCACTAGTTCTGGGGTTTTCAGGGACCAGTGCTCACAGCTCCCCATAAAACAGGGAAAGTAGCGTCCAAGTGCAGAGACCTTCCAGAAAATGACTCTGGTTCTGTTCCAATAGCAAGTGAGCTGCCTACTTAGGCAGCATTGTGATGCATCACAGGAATGCTCAGTAAGCAAAAGCTGTTCTATAGGATACCTTTTTTCAGGAAAATTTGAAAGCATAGCATGTATCTTTTGTTGAATATGTAATGTCGAGAAAGATGACAGATGAGGTGAGAGAAAAATGCATTATATGCGTAGAATTCAATCAATGATTACGTGTATTGTTAAAATAGCTGTGCTGTGAAATGTCCATTTAGTCACATTGGTTGTTGTATGGCAGAAAAGAAAGGAATTGTCCGGTGACTGCGCTAAAAGGTTTACACTCTGTTGCATTTGAAAATAACCTGTCACCTACACTAAACCATGCTAAAGCAAACATGACAGAAAAAGGCATTTGCTAAAGCAACCATTTGATTCTACAAGGCTTTAAGCTCTTTTATAACAAATCATTTTTTGGAATCGTAAGTGCAACACTGTATCAGGTGGGCTATCAAGCAAGTTTACTATGTCAGAACATGTGGAGCTGTTATGCATTTGACTTCAAATGGAATATTTTTTCTTGCAGTCTAACTGATACATTTTCATACACAAAAAACTGTCACAAATCACATTATCTGATTTACTGGAATCCATTAACAAGTCCTGAGATTTTTTATACAATGCAGATCAAATTTCAGATTTTAGAAAATGTTCCATATGGCTCTAGCAGCTGCAATGCTCTGTCAAAGTCTAACTTTTCTGCCAGCTTCATTATTCACTCAATGGGTCACGACACCAACAGTGGAAGACCATTTGTTGAAGTACATTCTCAACATAATTGTGTTGAACAGTCAATATTGTTGGGCAGTTCTGGTGTTTGTTACTGTGATTTTCGTTTGCTCAAGATGTCCTTGAGAGATGAAGCCAAGTAAAAGAACTAGTAGCTTCTTTGATAGATGAGCGGTGATAATCATCCAGCCCCGCAGATAAAGAGCAATCAAGTCTTAAAAGCATCTGCTGGGGAATCTTGATTCCTTTTTGCGCTAATGGGGCTCCATCAGGAGTGTGGGCAGTGGAAAACGTGAAGCTCGCCCATCGCAATGCTCCCTGGATTGACTGTGGCGGGGAGGTTAAAAACCATAATTGAATCAATAACCTGAAACCCTAATTTAATCTAGAACCAGCAGCATTTGAGAGCTTTGTAACAAAGCACCGTTTCGAAATAGCTCAGTCTCACCGACTCCAGTAGAGCCTGAGAGAAGCGGATATGACAGCTGCTTCCTGTCAGCTTTTGCTGTTGAATGTTGTTTGAGCTGGGAGTCGCGGGACAAAGAAAGTGGAAAACATATCTGCAGTGGGAAACGTAACTTGCGGTTTCGCTGATTAGAAATACCGCAAAGCGTTGATGATTCAGGCTAGTGGCGTGTGGATTAGCTGCATGTAAGCTGTTGCTTTCGCTCTGCTCAGGCTGCGAGCTGTGCATATGTACTGCAGTCTGGCAGTGATGTAACTAGAGATGAAGAATCTGAAGAAACGCCAAAGCACTTCTTTGAGCCGTAGACCAGACCAAAGCATGTGCACTAATTCTTCCACATTGACTATCAAAAGGTGTTTCAGCTGAAATTGCCAGGAGATGTTTAAGCATTAGTGTACTGCGCTAGGAATTGCTATGGCATTTGCTCAGATTCTTCACTCTACCTGCCAGGAAATGGAAGAAAATATTTCATTACATTTGCTATTATACTATTCTTTTTTTCTACTTACTGCACCTCTAACACTCTAACACTAAATAATATATAAGGGTTCTAGAGTGATTACATTAAATAATTTACCTTGTAATGAAAAGCAACACAACAAATGTTACCATAATATACTATTAATTGAAAATGCAACTGCGTATCATGCATGCCAACCAATTTCGTATCATTCATATCATCAAAAATCTGTGTATCGTATGCTTGCCAAGTCTATTTTTTTTTTAATTTGGTGTACCTTTTACCCACTTATGAGAACGGGTTCTTATATTATAACATTTGTGAATTTCAAGATGAGGAGTCCATATTTTACCACAGAAATCAATATAAAATTGTGTTACATGTTATCAAACATCAAACGAAAAGCTACAGTGTGTGTTCTTTGATAACTATACTTTCTGTATGAATTTAATTTAGACTCACAACAGTGCATTGGTGATTAGTGGACGTTTCCTGATCAATCTCTGTGTTTGGGGCAAAATTTTATAGCTAGGAGAAAAGACATGACACTCAGTATTTTACAGCTTCTATATGGTTTGCCTCTGTCACAGTGTCAGTTCTCATGATGGGATTGAAAGCTTTCAGGCGCTGTCATCTGCGCACCTGCTGTCTGTTCTGAAGATGCATTTCTTCAAAATCGGCTTCTCACCATCTGAAAGGAGGTATAACGTCTCCCAGTAGGGGACACAGACGCATATATAAGTCACCCAGGCAAGCAGATGGAGTAAAATACTATTCAGATTGGTTCAGAAAAGAAATTGAAGATGAGCTGCAGACATATGGAATGCAAATTTGAGCTTTATAGTGGTCTGTGTTGAGGTAAAACCATTTGCGCTAAACGGTTGAGAACATCACATTATACGAGAGAATTGAGCTCTTCAAAGAGCATCCACCCAAGGGACAGCAGTTTCCATTCTTGATTTTTCAGATACAGAGAATTTACTTTAAATGTGGCTTTTTCAGTTAAATTACACTTAAAAATTCAAAGATTTTATACAATATTTGCAATTCATAAACTCCAAAAATATATTTTATTCTTGTTTTCTTGCAAATTTACTTGTTTTCTCTTGCATGAGGTTCTGCTTTCATGGCTACACTTGGCTCAAACTTTATATTACGCATCCAGTCTAGACCGACAGACTCTGAATCTGCCCTTGTGTACCTGCCCTTCAGCTGCCCACACGCTCGTTTCTCACACCTGAGCCGCTTCCTGTCGATCTCAGTATAGTACTTCCATCTGCTCTCAAGGCGTCCTGTTGGGCTGAGTGACCTGTTTCTGATCCGTCTTCTCTGTTCCTCTCTATTAATGATACATCTGATCATCAAAGGCTCATTAAAGCTAGACAGCTTATTTGGATCATCACCTCAGTAGGATGCCTTGACCATGACAAACTCTATGTCAAAAACTACAGTTTGTTTAACAAAAGAGAAACTATTTATAGTTTGTTCTATTTGGAATGACTAGAATGTGTGAGGCATCATGAGTCATCGGTCGGTGCTTTAAAATATATAGTTGGATGTTTTATGCACTGCTTAAAACACAGGCTCATTGGAAAAGGTTGTACGTAAAAAAAAAAAAAAAAATCCAAAAAGTTGCATATGCATAACATTTCCAGCTAAAATAAGCACTATAGTAAACTATACACACACAACCAGACTTTTAGTATAGTGCATGATTTAGAATATTTTGTACCAACTCTATACGTAGGCTATTTTGACATGGTAAACTTGCTTGGTAGAGTACCCAGTACAGCACTGCACTAAAGAGCTTGTGTTCAGAGCAAACTCAAAACACCATGGTTGCTTCAAAAAATGTGTTTTTATTTTATGTTTGCTTTTTTAAACACTATTAGTTAGGTTTACAGTGGAGTTTAGTGTAGGTGGTATGTTATTAAAGCAGTAATTCTTAACCACATTTCTGGACTTTTGCATGCCTCCTAAATCACTCCTATTCAATTCACTTGGAAATCATTGCAAAATGTGCAAAAAGCAAAGTAATCTTTTTGAAGATGTTACCACAAGCAAGTTTGAAAGTTTGGATTGCAGTATTATTATTATTATTTTTGCATATTTATTATCCTTAATAAATAAGTGTTTTTCTTTTTCTTTTTTTGAGATGATGCAGTGCTTTTCAAATTACACAAAGGACTAGATTAAATTGTTTGGCCTTTTCAAATAAATAATCATTTCAGACTCTATTATTTCTTTAGTTTGGCCCGATACCAATTTTGACTTTCATTACCACATAAAATGATCTGCCACTGGAATTGACTATTAATCATATTGGAGGCGTGTTTCGCATACAATGACCTTAACTCCAGTCTTATCTCTTCCCAGCACTCTGTAGATGCAGTGAACGCTGGCGTCAGTCCTATTGGAGACACATCATACAACTCCAGTCACTGGGACCTAGGGAGCTCTTTTTTCTTCGCTGGAACCGTGATAACAACAATAGGTAGCACATAAACATCCCTGGTTATTATACATACATTTCTAGACATCTACACCACACATTACGCTTAGCTCAAGCCAAATACAAGGAATTTGCTTGTGTCATACATTTATAGTGTTACTTTCAGTCAGTATGCCTGATCCCCAACGCAACTAATCAATCATTTTCTCCTTCAGCCCCATTTATATTCCATGTGTGAAAATGTGCATGCTTCAACTGTCAATCCAAATGAAACTGATGCTTATGGAGCGATTCTTTGTTTTTTTTAGACACATTTTATAGTCTCATGAGGAAATATATTGGGGGGTGAATAATCAAAGCCATAAATGGAAAAAAGTTAAAATATTAACTCACTATTGTGATATATTATCTCAAAGTCTCAATTGGTATATTTTGTTTAATCCACTGGCAGAAACACAACACAAAATCCTGACTTTTTTTCTCAGAATTGCACATTTCACAATTTTGGCTTATTGCACATTAAAACATACAAATAACTAAAAAGTTGTGAGAAAAAAAACAACAACTTTTTATATATTTCACCCTCTGGTAAAAATACAAGGCATTAATTCACTACTTGCAGTTACATGAAACATTCCATTGGAGGTTTGATGTAATGCATTTGAAGTCCATAAGCTGCCTGCTGTGTTACCTGCCAGGGCCTGTGATTGATTACTTTTAGAAGCTGTTGTGCAATACAGGTTAGTATCTAAATGCTGACAGCACTCTCAATGCCATTTCTCATTGGCTCAGCCATCCAGTGGGCAATGGACAAAGACATAAACAAGATTAGTTTTTACACTTCAGTTGCCAAACCTTTGAACATGCTCTCAGTAGACACATTTTGATCCATGGAGATCATAGTAGGTAATTTCCTACGATTCCCTTTAAACCTACAGAGTGTATTTAACTGGGCTGCATACTGTAGGTATTAAAAGACTGATTCGAGTCTGCATCTACAAACAGTAAAATTAGATGACAATTAATATTCTTTTATTCAATTTTGTATAGTCTAAATTGGCATTGAACTATATACCCATGTAATTATCCAAGAAAGTCCCCTTACCATTATACAGCATTTTTTCATATGTCACTTTGAATATACAGTATAGTGGTGAATATGCTTTTCAGTTGTTTCTTAATTTTCACCATCACTCTCTTATATTTTTAAGGTTATGGCAACATCTCTCCAAGTACAGAGGGTGGGAAGATTTTCTGCATCCTTTATGCAATTTTTGGCATCCCACTCTTTGGCTTTCTTCTGGCTGGTGTTGGTGATCAACTAGGGACTATTTTTGTGAAGAGCATTGCTAAAGTGGAGAAGATGTTCAGGGTAAGTGAACTGTAAAGCACAAAACTAGGGTTATTGAAAACAAGGCTGTGATGGATAGACATACAATCTGTTTAATGGGCTCTGTGGGAAGGTATGCATGTAGAGTAAAGGCTGTAACACACTACACTACTTCTACCACAATTTGGAATCTGGAAAGGTTACAATAGTTGCTTTAAAACAGAGAATTTCTGCAGATTTTGTGTAGTTGGAGTTAACAGACTTATAAAGAAATTACCCAATGTATGATGGGCAGAGACTGATATTTTTAGCTCCAGACTGATTCCATGCGGTTTGCTATTTTGATCCGATTTTACAACACATTTTTTTCAAATTGTTGCATGAATGAATTATATTCGTTTTCAACACGAGGCAAAAAGAAATGAAAAAAATAAAATAAATAATAATAATAATAATAACAGTCATTATTCTTGATGGCACAAAGAAACTCTAAATCATTTGCTTACTCTATAGTTGATTCTAGTAGCAAATGGGAACTTTATTAATTTGTCATCTTGATTAATTTTTCCCCCATAGTTATAATGTTATACTTATTCAATTCTTTCTTTATTTAAGCATTTAAATAATGAATTGTCTTCTAAATAGGAACAAGATGCCAAGAACATTATTATGATCCTTTTAAACATCCTTTTAGTAAGTAGTGTTCATAACAAAATAATACATTGTAATACATGGATCATAGGGATTACATAGATAACAAAATGTGGTATT
>JAUMHR010000079.1:4418552-4430048 GCA_032361145.1 Enteromius fasciolatus
CTATCTATTTATCTATGAGTACTTGCGAAAGTATCATTTTTTTCACATTTTGTTATGTTGCTGCATTATGTTATACTGCTTTAAATTACTTTTTGGTAACAATTTCTATAAAGCCAGTATATGAAATACATTGTAAGGGTAATCTTAAGGCCTTATAACGAATGCCCAATCTCTAGGCACTGAATTTATCCATATACATTCCCCTGCACTACACAATAGCCAATGGTGGACTGGTGACAGCTCAAGTAATGTTTTCAGTTATAAATAACCTTTTATGGAATGAAAGATTCCATTGATGTTACGTTCATAATGGAATCATAGTTGGCATCATTAACTGTAGCTAATTATGTTAACTGAGTAATGCATAAAAACCTCGCATAAAAAAGTAAGTAACACTTAATGAGTGTGAATCTGGCCATTAATGCATATAAACCCCTTCACGTTCCTAGTAAAAAATAGAGCAAATTTGTCGAGCTGTCTGGGGCGCAAGCTGGGAGAACGGCGGACTCTGAACCCTAGGGAATGGAACCCTAGCGAGGGTGAGGGTTCGATGCTCGGCTCGTTCGCCGTCTGCCCCCTGGAACGTGAAACATGTGGGAGAAGGGGAGGAGGAGGGATGCGATCAAAGCGAGATGTGGGAAAATAGAAGCTGCGCTATTTTATAGTAAAGGGAAGCGATTTTATTGGACGTGGTTGATTAGAGAATTGGCTGCCGGCTGTGGGTGATTACTGCGTTCACGATCCTCTCGAAACAATGTTATTTGCAAAGCATAATCTTTAGAAATAAAGCAAAACGTGTTCTAATCTGGTTTATTTATTTGATAATCACTAGCTGTACTTTATTCCTAATTAAATTATTCGCCTGCTGTATTACCTAATTACTATGTCAAACATTGGCAAATGTCCTGGTGCTTCTGTCCATCCCTGCTGTAAACCTCACCAGCACTATTATTTTCACTGTCAACCTCTTCACAAACATGCAGAGTCGTAGGCAAAAACGAATCCCCATGGAATCTAAACTGCTCTAAAAGCATTGCATTGTTGTAGTGCTCCATGCTTTCAATGTTCCTTGTTCATAATACAAAATTCAATGTACAAGGTGTTTACTTTTTGTTTTCGCATTTTAAATGTATTACGCATTGCAGTTGATTAAAAAAAAAAAAAAGTTTTAGTCCCATAACCACAAGCCTAAATTCATTTAGATGTAGATTTAGGCAGAACAATATTTATATGTTGTAATAAAATAATATAAATATTTATTGTGAAACCTGATTACAATTTCAGTTTTCTTATGGCAGGAGCTGCATTGCTCATAAAAAATAAAAAAAACAAGAAACTGAACTAAAAACAGAGAAAGTGACAGAGACACGTGGAAAATGTTATAAAGAAACAGAAAAACATGAGTTTAAGCTCTTGGGTAGTCATATTTGGGTCGGCTGAAATAAGAACTAAGTGTTCGTGGGAGACATTGAGAGAGACGTGAGAGTTATGTTAAGTGTCGCTCTGAGCAGCACTGAGGCGTCTGTAAAGCATGAGCTCTGAAACAGCAGATGTCTCTAGGGAGCCTGCCTCAGTCCGAGTCAACAAAGACCAGGGATTGTGGGAACAGGCTGAGAGGCTCATAGAATATGTATCAAATCAAAGGGAACAGGTTGGATACTGGGATTTTCCTGGCTCGCTGCTGCTTCCTCTAGAGAAGCAAACAAAAAACATCCCTGTATGTTTGGTCTTGCAGAATAATTTCTGTAGCTCCATGAATTTTTTTTATATGTGTTAAATTATTCTGTATATGGCACAGTACTTATTGTCAATTCATCTCATCCTGTGTGTATTGGGATTAATGGCATAAATAAGGGAATTAAGTTGTTCTGATCTTTCAATTGGTTTTCCAGGCACATCAACAAAAAAGCACTGGATTTAAAATCTCACACAGCTAGTTTGTTAGAAATTAGGGTAATATTTTAGTATA
The DNA here is from genome assembly GCA_032361145.1 of Enteromius fasciolatus. NCBI lineage: Eukaryota > Metazoa > Chordata > Actinopteri > Cypriniformes > Cyprinidae > Enteromius > Enteromius fasciolatus. The sequence goes on from JAUMHR010000079.1 coordinate 4,420,522, forward strand.
AGGATTAATTCTCACTAAGTTGCTTATTAGCATGCCTATTATTAACATATACACATACAGTGGATACGGAAAGTATTCAGACCCCCTTAAATTTTCCACTCTTTGTTATATTGCATATTTTTTTCCTCATTAATGTACACAAAGCACCCAATGTTGACAGAAAACCACAGAATTGTTGACATTTTTGCAGCTTTTATTAAAAAAGAAAAACTGAAATATCACAAGTATTCAGACCCTTAGCTGTGACACTTATATATTTAACTCAGGGTGCTGTCCATTTCTTCTGATCTTCCTTGAGATGGTTCTACACCTTCATTTGAGTCCAGCTGTGTTTGATTATACTGATTGGACTTGATTAGGAAAGCCACACACCTGTCTATATAAGACTTACAGCTTGCAATGCATGTCGGAGCAAATGAGAATCATGAGGTCAAAGAAACTGCCTGAAGAGCTCAGAGACAGAATTGTCGCATAGATCTAGCCAAGGTTACAAAAAAAAAATTCTGCTGCACTTAAGGTTTATAAGAGCACAGGGGCCTCCATAATCCTTAAATGGAAGACGTTTGGGACAACCAGAACCTGTCCTAGAGCTGGCCGTCCGGTCAAACTGAGCTGTCAGGGGAGAAGAGCCTTTTGTGTTTTTCTGTCAATATGGGGTGCTGTGTGTACATTAACGAGGAAAAAAAAGAACTTATATGATTTTAGCAACTGGCTGCAATATAACAAAGAGTGAAAATTTTAAGGGGGTCTGAATACTTTCCGTACCCACTGTATAGCGCATATATTGGTACTATTAAAACACATATTCTGCATGACCATATTCTACATTCATAATCCTACCCCATACCTAAACTTAACAATCTACTCTGGCAAAATATCAGTGCTGGAACTACTAGATCTTCGTGCTACATTTGACACTGTCTGACTTTCTGGGATCAAATGGCTCAGATCATATTTAGAAGGTAAAGGTTATTATGTGAGTATAGGAGATGAAAAGTCTAAGTGGACATACAAGACATGAGGAGTCCCACAAGGCTCTGGCACCGCTCTTGTTTAGCCTGCATATGATCCCTTTCAAAGTCAAAGAATGTGAAGGAACCAAACTGCCCATTAAAGCTATGATGATGCAACAAAGATTTACCTAGCCTTATCCTCAAATGTCTACATCCTCATTGACTCCCACTGGCAATGCATGGATGAAATTAACAGTTGGATGTGCCAAAATTTTCTTCAGCATCTCTGAAGCAACTGGCATGTGTTCATATAGACAACATGCGACTGGAGACTATTTAGAAATGGTATTAAATCTAATCTAAGAATGTTGGAAGCAGTATTAAAGGCAAATGGTGGTAAACCATCTTAATAACCTAATAAAGCTTATTTCCCAGGTGTTTACATTATTTTGTCCAGCCCCTGTGTATATCACCCCACTCATAATTATATTAAACAGATTAAAAACATGGATTATATCATACAACATCGTCTACAATACCCTATAAAATATTTTCTTTTTTTTCCACGTCCAGATTTAATGTGTGCAAAAATATGCATACCAGTAGACAGCTTGTGATTTCCTCCATTAGCGGCAATAATGTGGTATAAACATCTCCCATAGCCACTAATCAGTCTCTGACATCTGTTTTGGGGTTTTACCTCAGAATTCATAGTTCTCTTAATGATGTGTAGTCAACCAGGCACAGAGGAGGATATGCAGCCAGTTTAACATTTACACCATGATGCTTAACAACGGCATGTGCTTGTTTTGCTATGAAGTGAATGAGTACAGAGGTTTACTTATTAACACACATTTTCCTGTCATTTGAGGTCTAAAATAAAATGCATTAACAGTGAATTGTTGCAAACATCATTGTCCTTATAAAATTAAATTGTTTTCTGCAATCTGATGAAATGCCAGAGAGATTTAAATGCATAGATCCAGTTTTCACTTCTACATTCTGATTTGTTCGGTGTACTCATTGGTTGAATCACATATGTGACCCTGGACCACAAACTCCAGCATCTTAAGTCGCTGGGGTATACAGTATTTGTAGCAATAGCCAAAAATACATTGTTTGGGTCAAAATTATTGATTTTTATTTTTTGCCCAAAATCCTTAGGATAGTAAGGAAGGAACATGCTCCATGAAGGTATTTAGTCAATTTCTTGCTGAAAATATTGTGGCCGGAATCCCGAAGGACAATTAGCGTTGCCCTGGCAACCAACAACCCACACCTGGAGTCACTCAGCACGGACCAATCAGTCACGGTTTGGGTCCACATACTGTATAAGCTGGCTCCCCAGCACAGAAGACTGAGAACTATCTCCGATGGTGTGTGAACTTACCTGCTGTCTCTATTCCTTGACCGATTGGCTCCTCACTTCCTGGAAGCTTTCACTGGGGTAAAAGCACTCCCTTGCACCTACCCCACACTGGCCCTGTCACTGGAACTGCACGAAGAGAAGAGGATTCTCGATCACACCGAGCACCGAAGACACCACCACCAGCACCAATGTTTGTTTACCTATCACTTCCTTAATAAATATCACCCATCGGGGCTCCGGGGCTATCACCCTCCGGGGAGTCTTGCTCTCATGTGTAGTTCCTCTCCAGGCCACAGTGGTGGAGGATGCGGGCATACTATCAGGCCTGAGGACACTGTAGAGCAAGACCCATCATTGTTTACACCCCCATTTTGCCCGTCACTTACTTCCTGTTCTCTGTTTCAGGCGCGCGCTCCTCCCCACAGCGATGGAGGAACAGCTCACAGAGGTTAGCTGTTTTGAGCTTCTCACCGATCAACAAAGCAAAAACGGCGGGGGGAGGTAAAACGTCTGCTTGTCATCACAAAGATGGAGACCGTGCTTGAGCTAGCCCACTCACACCCCATGGCTGGACACCTCAGGGTGCAGAAAACCATCCAGGACAGGTTCCACTGGCCCGGCTTGGAAGGTTCTGCCAGGCCTGTCCCATGTGCCAATGGACCTCGCCAAGGAAACCTCCCCCTATCCCGCTCATTCCACTTCCCATCATCGGGGTGCCCTTCGAGCAGATCGGGATGGACATCATAGGGCCGTTGCCGAGGTCTGGTCAGGGACACGAGCACATACTCGTCATCGTGGACTATGTCACTCGATACCCTGAGGCAGTCCCCCTTCGCCAGGCCACAGCCAAGAACATCGCCCGTGAGCTGTTCCAGACAGCCTGGATGAAGGCAAGCCGATCAGACCTACCATATCAACCTGTTAAAAAAATGGGTAGGGGACCAGGACCAGTTAGCCACTCTCACCCTTCCAGATCCCGTGGTTGTGGATACCAAACCCAACCTGTCCGCTGCCCAGAAGACGGAGCTGCGGCACCTGGTCGGTCAGTTCCAGGACATCTTCTCCGACGTCCCCGGCCAGACTAATGTCCTGTCCCACGACATCATTGTCCAGCAACGGCCCTACCGAGTCCCTGAGGCCCGCTGGCAGGCTATAGAGGAGGAAATACAAAAGATGCTCAAGCTGGGGTTAATAGAACCATCCCAGAGCCCATAGTCTAGCCCGATCGTCCTGGTACCCAAGCCGGATGGCACCCTCCGCTTCTGTACTGATTACCGGTGCCTGAATGAAGTATTCGACTTCGACAGCTATCCCATGCCCCGAGTGGATGAACTCCTGGAGCGCCTGGGAAGGGCCCGGTACATCACAACACTCGACCTTACCAAGGGTTACTGGCAAGTCCCACTCACTGACAAGGCGAAACCCAACCCAGTACCTGGGTTTCACAGTGAGATGAGGACTCATCAAGCCACAGGACAACAAGGTTCGGGCCATCCTGGACGCCTTGAAGCCCTCCACAAAAACCCAGGTACGAGCATTCTTGGGGTTGGTGGGCTATTACCGTTTTATCCCCAGCTTTTCCTCTATAGCTGCCCCCCTGACAGACATGAACAGGAGGGGGCAACCCGAAAAGATTCACTGGACGGAGGAAGCAGAGCGGGCCTTCCAGGTGATCAAACGGGCGCTGACCATGGAGCCGTGGAACAAGAAGCTCTCACAATCAAGTGGGCAGTCTTGGAGCTGAGGTATTATCTGTTGGGACTCTCTCGGACCTGAGCAGCATACACAGGTCTGTCAGGGGTCACTCCCCTTCCACCCCCTACAACCCCCTTTGTTTCTGCCACCAGGACCAGGACGTTGTTTAGGGAGGGGGGAGTGTGGCGAGAGTCCTGAAGGACAATCGGCGTCTCCCTGGCAACCAACAACCCACACCTGGATTCACTCAGCACGGACCAATCAGTCACGGTTTGGGTCTACATATAAGCTGGCTCTCCAGCACAGAAGACTGAGAACTATCTCCGATGGTGTGTGAACTTACCTGCTGTCTCTATTCCTTGCTTCCACAGACATGCCGTGACCGATTGGCTCTTCACTTCCTGGAACCGTTCACTGGGGTAAAAGCACTCCCTTGCACCTACCACACACTGGCCCTGTCACTGGAACTGCACAAAGAGAAGAGGATTCACGATCGCACCAAGCACTGAAGACGCCAGACCACCAGCACCAATGTTTGTTTACCAATCACTTCCTTAATAAATATCACCCATTGGGGCTCACTCAAAGTCTTGCTCTCACGTGTAGTTCCTCTCTAGGCTACAATATATTAAAACTTAATTTTTGATTAGTAATATGCATCGATAAGATCTAATTTGGATAACTTTAACGGTGATTTTCTCAGCATTTAGATATTTTTTCTACCCTCAGATTCCAGATTTTCAAATAGTTGTATCTCGGTCATATATTGCCCTATCCATCCAAATCATAAATCAATGGAAAGCTTATTTATTCAGCTTTCAGATCATGTATAAATCTCAATTTCGGAAAATTAACAATTAACACGTTTTGTTGTCCAGGGTCACATATGGTCGATTTAATGAAGTAGAAAAGCTGCCAATTCTATTATTATTATTATTTTTCTCCTGTAGTATTTTGTAGGACAAGCTACTGAAAGGTAAAATACTATAAATTTGACTCCTTGTGGACTAATGGACACCAAATCACTATTTTAGCCAAACTTTATATTAGTTCTCTTTATTATTTAGCATCTGTGATTGATTTTTTACTTCCTCCTTTCTTTACAGTTTCTGTGCAGACTGAATTGTGTTGCTGAATCCAAAATAGTACTTGAATACTAAATGTAAACACATGCATTTGCATGTCAGTATATTAATTATATTCATCATAACTATATATTTGTTTATTTTATATTATTATTATTTTCAGTAAATGCTGACATTTATCTAAAGAAACATTAAATGATCAACAAAATTATATATTGCAGAATTTACAGTTTTTCTAATTGGGTTTTACATTTTTTTTCAAATACTATAGTCTAAAATGTTTAGAACTGCATTTCTTACTGAATTTGTAAATGAAATGTTTACTTTTATGGGGATACTCATAACTGACATATGCATTATATGCACTGAACAAATGAACCTCATTTTCCATGTGTTCCTATGTGTATACAACAATACTTTTTACAACATTTAACAAACTCCAAAATGTTTTAGGGTTGCATGCGCTAGGTTTTCAAACTCCAATCAAGTTTCAGGGATTTGTTGTACAGTATAGGCTATCAATAGTGACAAGAAAATCAAGATTTTGCTTTGCTCAGTGTCACCATCAGAAAAATATGAGCAGATTTGTTATTATAAGTGTATGACAGTCGCACATCTGGTGTTCAATGAGTCATTTAATTCAACAGTGGTTTTTCAATACAAAAAAAACATTGCAGTGCAGGTAAAGCAGACTTGAGCTGAAAACACCAGTGTTTGCTAAACTAGATATCAGGCCTCTGTATAAAGACCTCTCAACATCAACAGACAAGACTTTTACTAAGAATCTTAATTTCTACATAGTTTGCTGAGCAGAAAGTTCTTACTTCACAGCACACTTCTAAATAAAGTTTTACTGTGGTTTGAAAAATGTGATTTGAGCTGGTCTAAATAACACATGTCCCTCTATTAGAAACTGCAATGGTACCAGCAAAAGTGACTTTGAAGGACATTTTAACAGTCTTTCCAATTAGAGTGTATTATACTCAATAATTAACAATCAGCTCTTCATCAAACTTCATTGTAGCAGTTAGAGTTTATCTGTGAAGTATTTTTACATACCGATGTGAGACCTTCCAGTTCATAAATCAAAGTCATTGACAAAGTGAAGGCCATTTTCCTGTTCAGCATATATTTAACTCCATTTCCTAGTGACATCCACTGCAGAGAAGATGATAGATGATCATCTTGGCTTGGTCCCAGTCCATTTAATCCCATTGAACCGTAGCTAAAACGTTTAATTTTGGTCAGCCTTATAAATAAGTCCATCAATCAGATCAATACAGTGACCGTCGCGGTCTGAAAACTGTCCGGTCAATAACGACTCAACTAGTAACTGTCCCTTAAGTTTTACAGTGAAAATACTGAACATTTGACTAGTTTGTAAAATTCTACTGGTATGAAATAACTTCTAAATCTTCTTTCTCTCTCTCTCCTACTTCTTTTGGTCATAAACCTTTAAGGACATTTGAAATGTTTGGCAGCTGCTAAGACAAAAACAAGAAAAAGTTATAAAACCAATAAATTGTTTTACCAATAAATCCTCTGCAGTGAATGGGTGCCGTCAGAATGAGTCCAAACTGATAATAAAAATAATCCACAAGTATTCAATACTCCAGTCCACCATATAATGTCTTGTGAAGTGTAAAGCTGTATATTTGTAAAAATAAAAAACCCATCCATCAGCTGTTTCATTCTGATGGCACCCATTCGCTGCAGAGGATACATTGGCGAGCAAGCGATGCAATGATAAATGACAAATCTGTTAAAAAAAAGAAAGACAATGAATCATTTCTATGCAAATTTTTTAATTTGGGGAGAACTTAACCTAGTCAACTAGTTTCTCGAGAAAGAGCATGTTGGTCACCTAGGCAGACCGGTGCTAACCTGCATAAGCAAACTTGGAGCAGTTAATTAATATCTTTATGTAAAATTGTTGGTCCAGTCATACAGTATGCTTCATTGGCGGATTAAGGCTTTTAAACACTCCAACAAACACACAATTTGAAATAATTAAATACATCTTAAAAAAATGCATGAAATAAATGCATGCTTGTTTAAACAGTTGCTTTGTGCCAGTGAGCAGTAAAGATGTTTGCAGGTGTGTGATGGTGGGGTAAGAAGCCACAGCCACTTTCTCCCAGGCAGCATGAAACAGTCGCCATAGCAACCCTACTGAGCTCATTAAAAGCAAAGCTTTGACCTCTACCAACTACAAGCTGGACCCGTCACCCTCAACCAAGGGGAGGGAATGATTTATCAGTATAAAATCATTTACTAGTATGCAGGTTTTAATTAAAATTCTTAAACGTTAAACTGAACCTTTCACCAACTAAAGTGTTGGTTTTACCATGTGAACAATTAAAAGAGGAGATTGTCTTCAAATTGACATATCCTAGGGCGAGAAAAAAAAATACAATCAACCAATGTTTATAAATGCCCTATGAATCAAGATGATTTTAAGTGCTTTTATCGCTTAATATCTCTGTTTCTGGCCAAGATTAAAATGCTTTAATAAAAATAAGGGTTTAGTTTTCTGTTCTGGGCACTTACTGCACTTCCTCTATTTACATTATTTTATGGTTACTTTTCCAAATTATGTTTGGGATTCATTTCAACTTTCTAATCACTGCTTTAAAAAGGTAGTTGGATGACTTTCAGAGAGTAATGTTTGCCCTCTAGACATTTAAAGCTTAATAACAGCATTAGTTATTACATACTAAAAGCAAAAACGTACAAATTGTTTGGCAAAAGTCTGGCAGTATTAGTCATTCGAGGAAAAAAAAAAATCAATGGGTTTTCCTCGTGTCACATCGTTTAGCATTAAACAATCTAGTTACAAAGTTTTCAACATGAAAATTACAATGAATCAAAAATAATTTCTGGAGCTTCTAAATACCATTCTGTGTAAAAAAAACAAACAAATAAACAACTAACACTGTGTACTTTTTTTCTTGAGAGATTGCACACACTGTTCGTCTGATGAGGGGCCCCGGGGCTCTATTATTGGGGGGACTCAAAGCCGAATGTGTCTCCAAAGTTCAGCTGGTTTAATTCCAGAGGTCAGAACGTGAAAGCGTAGACGACGCCCACCACTACGATGTTCCCGATGGTGGCGGTGATGGCGATCCACAGCCAGATGGCGTCTCGGGACATGGGTTGCTGCTCCTCCTGTTGGTTGTGAGCTGCCAGAGCAGCGGCGTGGACGCTAGCAGACGAGTTGAAGAGAGAGTGATCCGTGCTGTATTCATCGTGAGGCGATGAGTCCATGAAGGCTCCTGTCATCACAGGGATCTGATGATGGAGAAGAGAAGAGGTCAGATGCATGATCGTTCAACCAAATGATTGCATCTTCTACATCGGTAGCACTCTGGTCTGGTTTTGTACACATCTTACAAAAGTCTGACTGAAATCACTGCTAGGCAAAATTACAGCTTAAGATACAATCGAGATGTGCACTTAAGATTGCTTTAACCTAAGCCTGCTTAGTCTAGATCCAGAAGGGGGTTTTTACAGCAATGCCAGAGAAGAGGCATGAACCATGCAGTGAATAAAGGCTTTCTTAAGTGGAGTGAAACTTGGTTCTCGTAAGACTAGCATTTTCACTGGAGCTTATATTGTACGTCATCTTGTGCAAGGTTAAATTTGGATACTTCAGAATTAATTATTGTATTAATTACTATATTAATCCCACGGAGCTGTTTAAAGTACGTTTTATGATGGATGGATGCACTTTTCTTTCTTTTCAAAATCTATAGCACCATTTATTGTCATAATAAAGCCTATATATATATATATATATATACACGCTCAAATAGGGATTGGTAAGACTTTTTTTTATTAAGTCTCTAATGCTGACTGAATCTAATCTAATTTATTTGATAAAAATACAGATAAAAAACAACAATACTGCAAAATGTTACTACTATATAAAATAATGTTATTATTTATTTTAATACTTTAAATTATAATTTATTCCTGTGACGCTAAACTGATCAGCTGTTACTCCAGTCTTAATACTTTAGAAATCATTCTAATATGCTGATTTATTACTAGAATTATCAATGTTGGAAACAGTTGTCTTATTTTTCTCAGGATTCTTTGATGAATAACAAGTAAAAAACAACATATTGTTTTACCAAATATATAAAAAAAAAAGTAAATCTATGCTATAATGTAAATGTATGCTACTTTTTTGTTCATTTAATAGATACTTTGTGAATGAAAGTATTAATTTCATTCAAAGTGAATACAGTAAACTACTGTAACGGTAGTTTTGAACAGTAGTATCCGTTTTAAATGAATGCTTCTCTTTTTAATATTTTAATGATGAAAGATTCCTAAAAAACTATTAAGCAACTGTTTCCAACACTGCTAATAAAAATGATTTCTGAAAGGTCTGAAAGTGACACTGAAGACTGGAGTAAT
>JAUMHR010000079.1:4480418-4492108 GCA_032361145.1 Enteromius fasciolatus
CAGGGTGGCTTTATACACACACAAGTAGGTCAGGGGGGCGGAGCAAACAATCAGGAACCATGACAACACACGAGTGGAAGGAGACATGAGTTTAACAATGAGAGTCCATGGGGGAAAACAGACATGAAACATAGAGAGTTCGTGGGGGCTGAAGTGCCATCCCCAAAACTGGGCTGGCACCACCCGCTGATCATGACCCGTGCACAGATCACTGGAGAGTGGATATTCCTCAGGCAAGTAGAAATTCCTTTGTTTGAATATTCCCCTGAATCTCTGTGAAGTAAACGATTACTTTGTTTCCTTTGCAGGTACATCCAGTGAACTTCGAGGCTTTGGAGCGGTGGTCTGTGAAGACAGGTAAGGATTGGACGGTCAGTATACACAGGTAGGTAATACACAGACTCACGTGAGGTTCCGGTGATAGTGCTTCGTTGCTTTAGTGCTCAGGTGAGGTAAGTGAATGTTCATTCAGAACGCTGGAGTTTGGTGAGAATGATTGTCCTGGGTAAGTCCTTCCAGTCGACAATCTCCATGCAAACGTGGCAGCTTTAAAACACAAACTCATCAAGAGGTAAGTAATCCCATAGCACACATCAGACACATATCAGGAAGAAGCAGCAGGTAAGTCGTAATGGTTGTACCTTGAGCATTGATACCTTAATGATGTTACCTTCATCACCGCCACTGTCATCCTGGTGAGCAGGCCTTTTATAATGCTCACCTAATGACATCCAGGTGGCGGTGATTAGCTCGTTAGTCTCTGAGAGTAACTGCAGTTGACTGCACTGATCCCAGTGCAGTCCAGGCCTGACAGGTTACAGTTTAGTATTAAGGTTTTATTTATTTATTTATTTATCTTTCTTTATTCAATCACTTTTATTTAATATAGCAAGCAAGATTAAACTATTTATTTTTTAAATTCTGAGATGGTCTCTGTAATCAAAACGACGATAATCACAAGAAATTAGGTGCCCCCAACTAAGCAAGCCAGAGGCGACAGCGGCAACAAACCAAAAACCATCCATGAGAGAATGGAGAAAAAAAAACCTTGGGAGAAACCAGGCTTAGTTGGGGCCAGTTCCCTTACAGTCAGTCACTTCGACGTCACGACGGTGACCGACGAATAGGAATCTCGCTTTGAGATGCCAAAACAACTCTGCGTGCGCATATGCTGATTAGGATCAGCTGAACCCAATCGCAGCGCGAGTATAAGTAGGTCAGCAGATGTAGCGTTCATTAGCTTTTCGCTTCGGAGCCGAGCAATTCATGCGAACGTTCCTGGAGCCATTCTACTTTGCAAAAGGACGAAGAAAGGCTGGTGTTAAGGCGTTGCAGCGATGGTGGTTCCAGTCGAGTGGCGGTAACAATTGTATTGCACTATCTGCATTGTTTACCGAGCGACCATCTTCCCTGTTAGCTTCAGCCTTTCACAAAAAGAGCAAAGAGCATGTTTGCCTAAACGAGTCGTCAGCAATTAGAATCTTTTTCAGATCCACTTCACTAAGTAAGAATTTCCATGTGGATTACATCATGTCAAGAAGATGCTGTATCCTGTGAGAGGAAATTTGTTTTATATGCCCTTCCTGAAAGATGAATTTACAAAGAATGAGTGATTAACATTTATTTTTTCAACAACACCTCAGCAGTACAATCTCTTGTTGTGTTCTCGTCATTTTACTGATGACTGGTTTTCCAATCTTGGAGTACAACGCGATATTCACCAAACGCTTGGTCTTAAAAGATGGATCAGTGCCAAATTTATGTGGACCGCTTGCTCCTCTGAACTTAAATCTCGCTTTTTCATTAGTTGATAAACGCTAAAATGTAAACAAAATATTGCATCTCTACCATGGTTAAATTCAGATGTTTGTGTATATTTTTAAATAGTTTTTTCAATAGTTCTCTTCACAGTTTTTGTCCAAATCACCAATTTGCAATACATCATCCCAATTTAGGGTTAGGTTTTTCATATCAGCTTCAAATCTTATTTTGCTTTTAGGGATGCCTAATATTCCTGGTCTAAAAGATTGCTGAAAATTATTTTGGAAACGTTTCTTTGTTAATTTTCTAACAACCAGGATCATGTTATCGTCGGACAAACCTGTCAAATGATTTTATGTTTTTATTACCATTTCAGGTTTATTTGTAAATGCCAAATCAATAAGAGGCTTACTTGTTTTTTTATATTTTTGTTGGACCTTTTATTAACTGGTTAAATTTGTGTTTTGCTATGATTGATTTCAGTATTTGCTTACTATGTTTGTCAAACCAATTTATGCTAAAATCTTCAAATATAAAATTTCAGTACTCCCATTAAAAAACTCAACATTTCCTCTAAATTATAATAAAAAGAAATGTCATATGAGGGTGAATTATACAGAATCACAAGATTAAAATTCATTTTTGGGGGCAATATAACATTTAACGCCAAACATTCTAATCCAGCAATATCTAGTTGTACCTAAGCACATTTAAAAGTATCCATAATATAAATCATGACTCCCCCCTCCTCTTTGTAATGGTGTATTCTTTGTATAACAACTATAACCAGGAACATCAATCATGCACGTTGGTGTACTGGTAGACAATCAAGTATCGCTTAACGCTAAAGGGTCCAGGTTTGAGCTCATAAGTGTCACGAAATGAGCAAGGGAGGTAGTCTGATCCATTCGCAAAGTGTTTTAATGATAAGCAGAGGAGTCAAACAGGCGGAGTATCAAACAACAGCAGACGGGAACAATACAGACAATCCGAAGTCACAGTCCAGTAAACAGGCAGAGGGTCAACCGAGGCACAAACAATATCCATGGGGGAGAAGGCGAGAATCGTAGTCACGGGAAACAAGGTCGATAACGGGAATCCAGGTAAGTAATACAAACACAGGGGAAAACGCTTACAAGGGCAGGACGAACCATACACAATGATGAGCGGGGAACACTGGGAAGATGTGGGGTATAAATACACAGGTTAATTACAAGAAAGGGGAGGAGAACATATCTGTTGCTAGGGGAACACATGAGGTGGGTGAAGACAAGGGACACATGTGACAGGACATACAAGGAGTGGAAAAAACCCAACATATAACAGAGAGACTGGAAGTGCAAACCTAAAGTCCAACCGGCACTTCCAGCAGATCATCACAATAAGCAGGTTTCAGCTTGATACCTCTTCAATATAATACTTCGGATATTCAGGTGCCCCCAAAAATACCCTTTGGTTTGAGTTTTGAATCCCAGATTACTCTGGCGTGGTTCACAGTCTGAAATAATTTAAACTGTTTCTGTGCAGCATGTTTATGGCTCCTTCATCTTTGAGTTTTCATAAAGTACTTGTAGTTCGCCTGTTTGTTTTACTCCAGACAACACATTATTTTGTTTCTGGAAAATCTGGAAAATAGATTGATTAGACTCACCAAAGTTTTCTGAAACAGAGACAGGTTTATTACAGAGCTCTTATATTTTAAACGTGTACATCCTGCAAGATATGCAAGGGTAGTTTGGCCAAACATCCAACATCTCCCAGCTTGTGCCCTGAAGATCCACTGATCTCTGCCCCACAGCAGGTGTGGAGCCTAATAAACCACCCTTGTACCCGGTAGCCATCTTGAATCTATGTAATTATAAGACTTTCTTATATAAAGCATTGCCTCTTACAGCCTGTTAGGAAATCCATATATTTACACTCAGTGTGTTATGGTGATAATATAGTTTATAAAGAAAGGAAGAAAGAAAAAAACTTTCTAAAAACCACTGGTCTTTGAAATTTGGAACCCACTGTATATTTCAATTTAATCCAGTACAGAAGGAGCTGTCTTTAGCCCAATATTCTGGTCAATTGCAGCTAGGTAAACAACAAGCTCAAGTAGCTTCATTTTCAATTCAACTGTTGTAAACATGCCAATAAAATGGAGAGCAAGTGACATTGCGCACTGTCTAAAACATTGATTTCTCTTCTCCCTTTGACAGATTTGCAGAGATCCAACTCCCAGAGTTCGCTTTGGGAAAAAAACACAAAAAACACCACATACTTTAGAGACCCTTTTGAGAGGCATGATGTTCGCTATATGTTCTCCGGATCAGCCAGTTGTACATCTCCCTCGGAGGAGAATGATCTGGTGTTGTCTCATGTGAGGCTATTCATTTTAATCTTCCTTCTCTGACAGCACAGTATATAACTAGTTGAGTGATTGTGTCTCTAACAAATATTAGATGAAACTCAAAATAAAAGATTGGGAAATCCAATTTTATTTTGGAAGAGAATAGAAATGTGTTGACATCTGCATAAATAAATAGGAATAAATGACAGTAAATCTGCAAAATGACTAAATGAAAATGGAAATATTTCCTGCGTCAGCAGAATTGTTATTGTTAGCAAAAATCAATGAATACATAAAAATAAATAATAATTATAAAAGCAACACAGCAATACATTTTATTTTATTTGCATATTCATTAAACATTTAATTAGAGGGGAGGGGGGATACGAATGCAAAAATGTGACCGCTAATTGTGTGTTGGTATTTACTCGATTATCATGGAAAGAAAGGAGGGAAGCAAGGAAGGAAGAGAAATACACTACCACCATCTTAAAATATTAAGACCTTTTTGAATTGGTGATTGGCAAGTTTTTTTTTTTTTTATCTAAATCTCATCAGCCAGCGCACACACACACAGGTCTTTAAAGTACTGAAAACCTGTGACACTGAAGTCCAAAACTGTGTTGCATCACTGAATGTAGAGCAACAGCTAATCATGAGTGATTGTGTTCACAGAATGGGAAGGGGGGGGGGGAGTGTTTATGGGACGGGTTAATGTTTAAATATTTTACTCAGCTGATGTCTAAAGGACTATAAATCGACTCCACTTCATTCCAAACAGTCTCCCATCAAGAGGACTTTGATGGTAAGTGACAATGATTATTTCTTTCACTAGAAGTGCCCTGATTGTAACTGAATTAGACCTATAAATAGTGATATAGCTAATAGTAAAGTTACCGCACATTTTAAAGGTACACTACAATTATTATTATTTTTTTTTTTTAAATAAGCTCATTTTCCAACTCCCCTATAGTCCAAATACATTCAGCCAGTCTCTGAATCTGGTGGAGCAGTTTTAGCATAGATCATTGAATCTGATTAGAGCAGTAGCATCTCGCTCAGAAGCTAACAAAGAGTTAATATAAATTTCAACATTTATCCTATTTAAAATTTGACTCTTCTGTTGTTACACTGTGTATTAAGACTGGCGGAAAATTAAAAGTAAACATTTTTTAGCCTGATATGGCTAGGAACTATACTCTTAAAATAATCAAGAAACTTTGCCAGAATGTTTTAATACATGATGTAACTAGAAAAGAGTCCAGCTTTAAATAGGGAAAATATCGAAACACTTCAGTCATTTTTGAGTGAGATGCTAATGGTCTAATCAGATTCAATGATCTATGCTAAAACTGCTCCACCAGACCCAGAAATCACCTGAATAGATTAAAAAATGGTAAAAATGGTTCCTTTTAAGATCTGTGTCTGAAATTTTGCACCCTCTGGTCCTAAAACCTAGGTGAAAAGATGTGGGGAAAGATGTATTACTGTGTGCTCGCTGCTCTGCTGGTAACAATGGCCTGGGCCGCACCCCACGAAGGCCACGACCATGGCAGCCACACAGAAGATCACCACCACCATCTCCACCATGGGAAGGATGAACCCCATCCCAGCCACACTGGAGACGATGCTTGCCACCTGCTTGCTCCACACAATGCTGACTTCGCCTTCTCCCTCT
Organism: Enteromius fasciolatus; assembly: GCA_032361145.1. Classification (NCBI taxonomy): domain Eukaryota; kingdom Metazoa; phylum Chordata; class Actinopteri; order Cypriniformes; family Cyprinidae; genus Enteromius; species Enteromius fasciolatus. The sequence continues at coordinate 4,486,193 of JAUMHR010000079.1, forward strand.
ACAAGAAGCTTGCACTCCATCCCGATGCCCAGGGCAAGAACATTTTCTTCTCCCCAGTCGGTATCTCGATGGCTTTGAGCATGCTGGCTGTAGGTGCCAAAGGCAGCACTCTTTCACAGATATACAGCGGCCTGGGTTACAGCGGGTTGCAGGCTCAGCAGGTCAACGAGGGTTATGAGCATTTGATCCACATGCTTGGTCATAGTCAGGACACCATGCAGCTGGAGGCAGGTGCTGGTGTGGCCATAAGAGAAAGCTTCAAAGTGGTCGACCAGTTCCTAAAGGATGTTCAGCACTACTACAGCAGTGAAGCCCTCAGGGTTGACTTCTCCAAGCCTGACATTGCGGCAGATGAGATCAACAAGTTCATCGCCAAGAAAACCCATGACAAGATAACTCAAATGGTGAAAGACCTGGATCCCGATACGGTGATGATGCTGATTAACTATATGTACTTCAGAGGTACTAACTTTTTTTCTGTTTAATGATATTTATATAATGGCAATTAGATGAGTCTTGGTAGACGTTAACTTGAAGTTCTTGCATTTTGTCCTGATAGGGAAGTGGGATAAGCCATTTGATGCAAAGCTGACCCACAAAGCTGACTTTAAAGTGGACAAGGACACCACCGTGCAAGTAGACATGATGAAAAGAACCGGACGCTATGACATCTATCAAGACCCTGTCAACCACACTACAGTCATGATGGTGCCCTACAAAGGCAATACTTCCATGATGATTGTTCTTCCTGAAGATGGGAAGATGAAGGAGCTTGAAGAATCTATCTGCAGGCACCATCTCAAGAATTGGCATGATAAACTCTTCAGAAGGTAGTACTGGTGACACCTTCAAATTTAAATCATCGCATTAGTTGACCTCTGACCTGGAGGTTGATTGTTGTTGTTAAGTTAGGGAACCTTAAACATTTAAAATAGTTTCTGAAACACCCTATTTTATTTTTCTGCCCTTCAGCTCTGTGGACCTATTCATGCCCAAGTTCTCCATCTCTGCAACTTCCAAACTGAATGACATTCTGCAGGACATGGGAATGACTGATGCATTCACTGACACAGCAGATTTCTCTGGGATGTCAGAAGAGGTCAAAGTCAAGGTGTCACAGGTATATTTGAACTTGTTTCTACCTCTTGTAGCACGACCAATGTTTGCTAGACCTAAAAATTCTGAAAAGTAATGTTAACATTTTGGTCCCTATCTCCAGGTTGTCCATCAGGCAGTCATCAGTGTGGATGAGAAGGGCACAGAGGCAGCAGCTGTGACCACGATAGAAATCATGCCCATGTCCCTGCCAGACACTGTGATGCTCAACCGACCTTTCTTGGTACTGATTGTGGAGGACAGCACCAAGAGCATTCTCTTCATGGGCAAGATTACCAATCCTACAGAGTGAGGTCCAACTCCAACCAGAACTTAATACTGCTCTGCATGAAGCTGATAATCTTTATGTAGATCTTATTGTATACTGCAATAAATTGATTTGATTCTAATTTAATGAGTCATCATTAAAAAAAAAAAACAACAACAAAAAACAATTACACTACATATGCCTTTTTCAGTTTTGGTCTCAACATGATGTGGTCTTGGAAAAAAAAAAAAGGATTGCTATTTGGATTGTATTTTTATAGATGTATGTAACCTGATTTATCAGGCAGATATGGTGTTAAGTGGGATCGGGAAAGGTCCTTGAGTCAGGATTCAAACTTGGGATGCCCAAAGTACAATGGCGGTGGCATATGTCAGTGCACTTGCCCAAATGATTATCGCCACAGACTTACTTTGGTAGCCCACTTTAGACACTCTACTAACCATAAGTAACTTTGTAACTACATGTCATCTCAAATAATTCTTGGTATTTTGAAACTGCATGTCTACTAGGCTGTTAGGGTAGGTATAGGGTTAGTGAAATAAGTTGACATATACAGTACTTGTAAAGTTACTCATAGTCACTATGTTGTATGTTGTAGACCTATTAAAATAAAGTGGTGAATATATTAAGCAGACAGTCTTCTAATAAGTTACTTACTGTTAGTAAAATGTCTAAAGTGGAATATTAAAATAAAGTGTTACAAGGAATACAAATGGATTCAAATTAATCTCAAACTTTGAGCGTCTCAGTGTCGCTAATATCTTTTGTAACACTTTCTGTTGTTGCCTTAATGCTATTCTTCATTAGTCCTGCAAATGAATAACATATATTTTGGTTTAGCAGCATTGATCATTTCCTGTTAGGCTTGCTCTAGTCACTGGAACACAGATATTGGACTCCACAGAATTCACAGTATGTTGTGATTAGGGTCCAAAAGTCTAAGACCACTATTGCAAGAATGGTTCTAAATGACTTAACTTTTCTTTATTCTAAATTGTGCACAGTCTTAAAACTTATAAACCATTTCCTTACTGTCAAAGTGGTCTCAGAATTTAGACTTCACTGAACAAAGAATTTTGTTGGCTCTCAGTTGTCTCAGTTGTTTAATGTTTTTTTTTTTATTATTATCAAATGCATAGAAATAAAACAATGCCATAAAAATGATGACTTCTTTGTGAATCTCACACCTTAAAATAATAAAAGTGCATAAATGATAATAATAAAAATTTGAAAACAAAAACAGAAGTCCAGAAAACAAAAATACAAGGAGACTGTTAGCAATTTATGCTTCATTTCAATTGAATTAATTTTTCATAAGTAAATCTCTGAAAAAGAAGGGTAAAATGTATACAAGAATGTTTTGGGTTGAACAGCAGAGGGAAGGATGAGATAGCCTCTAGTTCATTCCCCTCACCTCTCTAACCTTTAACCTTATGATAGAGCTCATGCTCCAGGATAGTGTGCTCAATCAATACCTTGTCCTCCATAAATTCAACACAGCAGGCTGGGCTTGTCTGTTTCTTCTAAAAGATTTAGAGTGCAAATAAATGAAAAATAAATGAAAGCCTTTTTACTGGAGATATGCATGCAGACAGGAAATAGATCACATCAGGATGATACTCATTCCATGATAACTCTGGCAAAGGCTCTCAACCATATGGCAGTTCCTCACATGTTTCTGCTCAAGCCTGAATGTCATCATGTGCTTGTGAATCCTTTTGAGGGCAGTATCATGAGCGGTGGTGTGGATAAGGCTGGATTTGATTTATTCATGCATGCTCACAATGGAAGTTAAAAAGGCCTAATCAGAGACACATGAATATGCATCTAACACTCATGAAAAATCTGAACATATTATGGAAATTATTAGAAAAATAAATAAATAAATAAAACTAATTCTGATGCAAAACAAAGAATAGTTTGTGTTCTCAGAGATCATGTAACACCACATTTTATTATTATTATTACAGTGATTTTTATAATTCAAAGCATAAGCTTTTGTCTGCGATATTTTTTAGACAAAATTCTGCACATAATATATATGCATTTAATTATATAAATTATATAGTCCATTTTCTACTTAATTCCAAATTAACATATGAAGTATTTCCATTAACTATATGTTAGACTAAGACCAATAAATTAATTCATTATAACATATTATTATTTGAAATTGTAATTTTTTTTTCTTCCAAAACAAATGTTTTAAAGTGAGCCAAATTATATATATTTTTTTTATTATTATTACATTTTATTATTATAGTTTTGACTTAAAAATTGACATGGCAAAAGTAACAACATTCACTTATAAAAGTGTATATGGTTAACATTGCATCTAGTATACAGTATGTAACCCTGGACCACAAAAGTCATAAGGATCAATTATTTTTATATAATCTAAAAGCTGAATTAATAAGCTTTCCATTGATGGTTTGTTAGGATAGGACAATATTTGTCTGGAATACAATTTGAAAATTCAGAATTTGAGGGTGCAAAAAAAATCTAAATATTGAGAAAATCACATGAAATTAAGTCACATTTTTTTTTTATATTTTACTCATCCAATGTGTTTTTGACTGTTGCTACAAATATAACCCAGTGACTGGTGTTTTTTTTTGCTCAAGGGAAAATGTGCAGCCTAATTTTTTGCAAAAAATGCTGAACTTTGAACATTGCCTTGTTCCAATGTGCACGAGTGTACTGACAACAAACAGTACACCCCTCGTAACCCCCGCCTGCATAACTGCAAACACCAGCACACTGATATTTGTTTAACTGCATCTGAATCTAGCCAAGACCTTTGTCAACTAGCATGCTGCACTATATACACCTCTCCCAATAAAAGCTGCTGAATTAAACAGAAGTGCTCTGCATCGATCACAAGGTGGCACTGTTGATTCTTGGTCCGAATATTAAGCAAAATGCTGTGAGGGAAAGAGAGAACCAGAGAACACACTGGTTTCCCAGCACAACAGATGTTAATTTTCTTTCAGTTGGCTATTGAGCGCCAAGCAAAGCAGCCAAGCCTCCCAATTCACTGACCATTTAACACTACTAATGACTTTCATGATCAGTAAGGCCACACAAACCTGTGGCATTCATTTCAAGACAGACCCTCGCCACTAAATCTACAAAATGGGAGACGAGTTTAAGGACAAGGCAGGTGAATGTTCGGCGCTGGAAGCTCTAAGAACAAGCGAGGGTCGTGTCCCTGGGGTGGATGGTAGCAGAGTTAATTGAAACTAAATGGATTCTGCAAGCACGGCATGATCTACCAGCAGGCAGAGTCAAAGACGGTTGATAGAGGTGATGATAGACATCATATGGCCACGGCAGGACATCAGCAACATACCAAACAAACTAAGCTCAAAATGCTCATATTTTTGACATGTACATCAATGAGAAACACTTGTAAACAATAAAATATGTCCTGAGCAGGTACTGGTCACTGCTATATTCAGTCAATGCCTTTCTCATTTTCAAAAGGTTTGATGAGAAATGTTTGTAAGTGTTAATAAATATTATTTCACTATTTCAATCAATCAATCAATCCAATTCCAATCAATCTTTATTTATATAGCGCTTTTAACAATACAGATTGTGCACTGAACACTATTGTCATGAATCGGCTGCCGGCGATCGCTCTTCAGCGAGAGACAGAGACTTCAAAGAGGCAGGAATTCTTGATGACGAGCATTTAACATTTATTCACATGGAGCTGAACAAGACAATACCAAACCCAGTACAAAACCCATAACATTTTAACAACGGACAGGGGAGACAAGACATGGGCAAGACTTTATACACTAACTACTTCACAACACCTGGACAGACACGGCTGGGAACCAATACACGCTAAAGGTTGGGGCGGGGCTACAAGAGGCAGGCACACATGAGGAACCAAAATAAAAAAGACAATAACAGAAAAGCACGTAGACTGACATTGTAACACAAAACTAGAACGCCAGAGGGAGTAGTAAACAAAACACAGACCAGGCACGTCTGGGGGCCTGACAACTATAGAATTGACAATAGTCAAATCTACAATAATCACTAAAAATTAAGTGTCCATATCAATTCTAAATAATATTATGATGAATATTCTGAACCTGACCAATAAACTTTTAGTACTACTGGCTTAAGCCAGTATGACTTTTAAAATAAACATGCATACATGATTCAAATATTTTATCAGCATATTGCATCATGTGACACTGAAGATTGGAGTATTGATGATGAAAATTAAGCTTTGCAGTAGTTATGTAAATAAACTACAGATTAAATTTATGTATTCAATTAGAAAACATTATTGTAAAAACATGTCATATAGCCTATTGCACTTTTCATCAACCAAATGCAGTTTGGTGAGCATACATTTAATTAAATAAATAAAATCATTCTTTTAGCTAAAACTCATGAAATTTACAGATGCAGATCAAATATGCTGATAAAATATCGTTTGTGTGTAAATTTAGTTTAATTATTGTGTATGGATGGTGTGTAGCGGCAGTGGGCCTGTCATATAATCAGAA
>JAUMHR010000079.1:4492208-4505163 GCA_032361145.1 Enteromius fasciolatus
TGTCAGTTCTTCTTCATCAGTTAGGAACCTAGGTGTGCTGTTTGATAGCAATCTTTCATTTGAAAGCCATGTTTCTATCTGTAAAACTGCATTTTTCCACTTTATAGTGGGCGGGATTATTCAGGTGTCATTATAGTTGCGCCACCTCTACTGCCGTGACATCCTCATAAATGCGCCACAAACAAACACACAACAATGGAGCATTTTCCATTCCGCGCTTGATTCCGCGGGTCAAGCTCTCTCTTGACCCACTCCTCGTCTATCTATGAGAGGAACGACTGTACTTCCTCAATAGACCACAAAACAGCCATTTTTGGTTGATACAAAAAGGTGCATTTCTTCAAACAAAACAGTTGCATCCAATGTGGCTTCCCTGGCTGTGTTGATTTAAATCTAGCGGGTCTGTTGTGTCTCGTGTGGCAAGTTCAGTGACGCAGTAATGACGATTTTCTCTGGCTAATCAGTGACCAGCATAGTTTTCATGTCACGTTTTGGTAACTGTACGGCTCGCTTGGAACCTCAAATGAGGTGGTAGATACCAGATACTGTTCCTAGTGGAAACCTCCCCAAAAGTGAGCTGTACTGAACCATACCGTACGGTACTATGTAGTGGAAAAGTGCCATAAGATGCTTGTCTATGGCCTACTGCAGTACAAGCCACCATCAGCTGCGCGCGGCAAACACTACCGTGTGAGAGAACAAATGGCACGCGTCCAGTGTGAAGCCGGCGTTAGGGTTAATAATATTAATAATAATAATAATAATTTATATATTTGTCACATCTGGTACAAAGTGAAGGAAAGCACAGGAGACGTGATCTTCAAATAACAAAGTCTTTTTAATAAAAAAAGAAGGCAAACATAGAGAAGCATCAAACATCCAAAACGTAACACAAATATTGATCAACAAAGAAGAGCTAAAAGGACAGGGAATTTATACACAAGGAACTAATGATCAAAGGATCAACAGCTGGGGAAACACAGGTGGAACTTGATCAACTAATAATCACATAAAGACAGGAAATCCAAATAAGGGCAAACAGGAAGACATGAAAACAAAAACAAGAACACATGAAAACTAAACCAAAAACAGATAGAAATGTAACAATATTATACAGTTGTTTGGGCTGGGGATAAATTAAATGCGGTCTGTGATGACAGCATAATCATGTTGCACTGTGGTCTATGGAGTATCTTGAAGTGTGCAAATGAAGCAGACTCGCTACCTCAAAAATCAAGGGATCAAGGGTCTGTCCATATAAACTTCTTTTGCCAGCAGGGGTATAGCTAACCTTTCACCTGGAAATCCGTTTAAGAACTTTCTTTCTCTTTTTTTTTATAATAATATAAATAAATGTTAGTTTGTGTTGTAAGGATTGTCCACAATAAGAATAAAATAATACTCACCATAAATATTAGTGACATAGATTATTGATCTGGGTTATATATTCAAACAGAAAACAGATAGTAATTGAAAATGTAATCATATTTCACAATACTATTATATTTTTTATCAAATAAATTCAGCCTTGTGGAGCAGAAAATAAATGAATACATAAATCATGCTGTCTGCAAAACCACTTTAGTGCTAATTAACATTAAAAACCATAAACAAATCAAAGACATGTAGTGAAACCAACCAACACACAAAGAAAACAAACAAACAGGAATTATTGGAAAAATATAAATCTCAAAACCATTGTATAGAAGGTAAACAGCTGTCAGTCTGCTCAACACATGCTGCACTCTTTTCCAGACTGACTTTAAGTGTGGGCAGTGCTTGCCGACACGGTGTAGTTCTTTGACACAGAGCTTGTCTAAAGTCAGCTGAAGACCCCTGGGAGAGACTCCACAGCCTGTGCTCAGACATTTACATCCCTAGCACTAAAATAAATTCTGCTCACCTCAACCTGACGAAGCCAGCGGTATATAAATGAGCTTAGTGGAGAGCAGCATAGGCATGTCCAAACTCAAGTCTACAGAGACGCCAGCTAGTTATAACCCTCTTTACAATTTCCTCATGAGAAAACCAGACCAAGGCTTTCCTACAGAAAATTCTGTTCTATTGGAAGCTATGAGTTCATTTTAAAAATATGATTTTAATAATTTAGAATAGAATAGAATTATATATATTTGTAAATATATATTTAAAGATAGTTTACCTGGTCAATGTGATTTTGCCAAGTGATCCTAATGATCCTGGATCAACATTACTGTCCAAAAATATAAACTTCTCCCAATCTTTACCCATAAACCTACCCCTACCCAAAATGCATGCCTAAAATAAGTGAGAAAAGATAGTTGATTAACAAGGGTGTAGAAGCAACTAACCATGATTATAAGCCTAAAACAGATTTCCAGAAATATTATTTCTCAATTCTGATTGATTGGTTTATTTGAAAGTTGTTCTAGGATCAACAAGGATGTTGATCCAGGAACATCTTATACTTGGTGAAATCATGCTCACCTAGTTTACCAAGTCATTATCTATTAAACGTACATGACTCTTTTCTTCCTTTGTAAGAGTCTTTTGTCTTTTGCTAGGTCAGTGTCACAAGCCGCGCCTCTGTGGCTCTCCCCGGATCTCAACAGCGGGAACCATCACCGGAGTTCTAACATTCCTACCCGGACTCTAATTACCCACGCACCTCGGCACTTCCACCCCAGGTGTTCCACATTACACGGACTATTTAAGCAGTTACACCATGCTAGATCGATGCAAAGTCTTGATTGCCCCTGGTATCATTTCCGAGTGTTTTTCTATAGATTGCTATTCTGGTTTTGATCTCTGTTTGTTTCCTGGATTCTGATTCTTGCTGCCTGCCCTTCTGATTTACTGCCTGCCTTGTGACTACTCTTTTGCCTGCCTCCGATAACCTGTTAAACTGTGTACCGAACTATTGCCTGTCTGACTTCTCTAATAAACTCGCTTGCAAATGGATCCGAACGCTTCTGAGGATTTATCACAGTCCGAACAACCCCCGGTTATGTCCATATTTAATTAATTTTAGAATTTTAAACCGATGGCCTTTTGGGACAGTAAAGCACACTGAAAATACAGTCATCTGGGACATATAGGCCTACTGTAGGTTGTGTTTAACTCAGCTTTTTAGAGTGTGTATAGTAGGGAAATATTTGATTTCAGATGCAGTCTCCTTCTTGTACATAGGCCTAGTAAACCTTTAAAGGGACATGCAATAAACAAGCGCCTGCCAAACACACTTGTAATTGAGAAGTTACATTTATTAACTAAATGTTTCTGTAGGCAATCAAAGTCTGATCACACAATGACACAGGGCTCTAGTTTATAACAGCAAATCAATACTGTAATATTCTTTTGTTGATTTGCCAATATGCTGCTTTCTTGTAGAGCGGCAAATACCAATGCTATTTAATTGGGTCTAAGGTAGAATGGACATGACACTTACCAAGTCTTAGTGGCAAAAAATAAAAAATAATGCTTAGTGCTTCCTTACAATTCATATTCTAGAATCTTGTTACACAGCAAGGGATTTGGTATAAATGATTTGAAACTATTGGTAGTGTTATTTTCAGATGTAGTCAGCTTTGTTTTATCAGCTGAATGAGCAATAGACAAATCAAGTCGCAGCACAAACATGATTCCAAATATGAAATGTTGTAATATTTATATATTGTGACAGCATATATTGTAACTATAGTATCTATATTTTCAAAAAAAAAAAAAGTCTAATAAACATCCTATCACCCAGTAGAAGTCTTTTTAATGATTTTTCCATTATTTGGTTTTGCGTACAGATCTGGCCATTCAAAATGCGCGGGAAGGAAAGTGGTCTTGTGTGACATCGGTGTATTTTGCGTGAACACAGAAAATGCTTTGACACAGGAAGACATGACCAGTAGGGGGCAGCCATGTAACACACTGAACTTACAGTAAGTGGCAGCGATGATCACCACAAACTACTCTACATTAAAAGGCTCATTTGAGATTAGCCAAATTTGCGTGGAATGGATGGAAAACGACTGGCTGAGGACACAGTTCATTGCTCATTGGTTCAAACAGCTGTGATGTTGTGTTCTCTTCTAAAATGTTTATTTTTTTTTATCATGTGGTTATGCGTTTAAATTCTGTGTGAATATTCCCAAACATTATGACCATGCTTTCTATGTGTGAGATATGTGATTTTTGTCATATTACTATCAAAATCTTAAATACATGATTGTGTTAAAGTAAAAAATGGATGATAAATACTTTTAGCAGTTACACAGTACAACTTTCATCTTCAAAACAAAATTAATGACGCAGCAGAACATGAGTATTCACATCACGCAAGGAGCTTTTGCGAACAGAGAGAAACCAGAAAAATCAGCTGATGCTACAGGTGCTGTGCGCAGTTAAGACACATTACTGACTGGACAACTTTAACCTTCAGAACAAAATTACACCGAATACATTTAAACTTTAAACGCATTATAGCAACGTCAAAAAGCATTATAGCAACGTTAAAAAAACGTCAAAAAAACAGGTTAATAAACAAACATAACATAAAGCAAGCCTTTATGGATTCTTTTTAGAGATGCACCGATTGACCGGCTAGTGAGCGGAATCGAGCGATTTTTTTTTTTTGTATGACTGGCCCAGATTGGAGTCAGGCTCACATCTGACCCGATTTTGACTTGCCACCAGGTTTTGAGAAATGCCGGAAATGCCAGGCAAATCGGTGCTCATTCACGTGAATGATAATCACACAGTGTGAACTATCAAAGACGTGATTTGAGAGAATCACTGATGGATTTTTGCCGTGCTAAATATCTGGACCTGTCGGCGATTCAAAATCATGCCGCGTGAATGTGTTCTGAATGAATAACATCAGCAATTACTTACATGAGAGAGGACAGCAGGGTGTTGGGGGAGGAGTTATGAAGGTATAGAATGTAAATATCGTCATCTATAATCTTCTTTTCATCGCAAATGAGCGCACGTGCAGTTTGTATGGCAAGCTTATTTTGCTTGCTATCATTTTTAATAATAATCCCAGTCTCACATGAAAAGATCTGTAACGCAACAATGAAAATCATGCATTCTGAACTCTGCATAAAGCTAGCGCGCCCAAGCCAAAGCTCGTCAGCCACAGGTCAGCAGCCTGTACTATCTGTCACACCGTCACAAGCACTTGATCCTGGAACAGCACCAAGCGGAGACACACAGACACTAATTACCAGATCACAATCACCTGACTTCTGAACACCTGTTTGTCATCATGCACCAGCTACAAAAGATTGCTCAGCCATTCAGGCAATGGCTGAGCTCAAGGTTAGACGCCTTACCAATCTCTGACCTGCTCCCTTCCCATCTGAAACCTGTGCTCTCTCTCTGTGTGAGGTTTGGTGGCTTGTGCAACGTGGCTTATAGGACATTACCATCGATCATCTAAGACTGAGTATACTTACCAAAGACTTAACTGTTGATTCTGCTCCCATGCTTGATATATGCTTCATATTTACCTGAGTTACTTACCAGCGATGTTTTCTGTTGAAGCTGAAAGATGAATCCTCACTGCACCTGTTAAAGAGATCAATGAAGAGTTGCTTTAAGTTTGTTCACAAATAAACTCACACTTTTCATTCTAATCCTCTTGTCTGTACTTCCTGAGCGTGACACTATCCTTTATTAACTGGTGACAATGCAGAAATTCTTCTCTTTATTGTCAAGATCCTGCCTACCTGTTTGTCTTTATGTTTTGTGCCATGTGCTTCCCTAGTCCCTCCTTCTTGTTCCCTCTTTACCACACCCTCTCGTTAGCCTTGCTGAGCCATTGTTTAGTTGACTGTCTTCAGCTGTTCCTCGTGTACTTTCCTCCCTATTTATTGTACCCCTTGACTCAGCTAAAAAGTACACAAAGACACAGCCAAATGAGCTCTGTATTGCCTTAGGGCACAAGCCATCAAAGGAGAACGACTATTTAATTATTTGTTATTTCATTACCTGCAAATGTGCCTCCTGGCAATTTAGAAATGAGAAGGGTCAGTGAAAAACCACAAGATCAGCAATACAGGCAAAGAATGACAATGTACATCAACAGAAGATGCTCAAGAAAATATGTGGTTATTCATACTAAACGGAATAAAAAAGAAAAGAAAAACAGCTTGTATAATGAAAGTGTGTGTTTAGGACACCGCAGAATAGAAGGTGCACTCTCTTTTATGACAAAAGATGTATCCTTCCATTCAGTGACGTGTGAAATAAGATTTTATTACTTACATGTCAAGCATCTCTGTGGCTTGAGAAGATTCTGCCACCCCAGCCATATGATGAGTTACTGCGGCTGTCAGACAGTGTGTTCTCTCACCTACTGTTCTGAAACACAAAGCAGCACAAAAAAAAAAAAAAGGTAAATTCCCGGGAAAGTATCAAATGGCCAAGAATATCAAAAACTACTGCGGGTGGTAGAACTTTTTCCTATTTAGCATCCAGACTCTGTAACAGGCACAGGCTCTGAAATTTAAATCTAGATTAAAGACACATCTCTTTACTCTGGCTTAAACCTCCTAGACGGCCCTACATGGGAAATTCTGGTCAGGAGGGACGTTCTCTCACAAGTGGGGGGCACAATATTCCACCCCCGTCCGGAGTTGTGGAGATTGAGAGTGTGGCCCCTGAGGGGGCACAACTCATAGCCACGGGCCTCTCAACTGAGGTGGTAGAGACCCTTCTCCAATCCAGAGCTCCATCCACGAGAAAGCTGTATGGTCTAAAATGGAAATGATTCACCTCATGGTGTAAAGAGCGCCAGCAAGATCCAGTTAACTGCCCAGTTGGTACAGTGCTAGAATTCTTGCAGGTTAGATTCGCTACTGGGGTCACTCACTCCACCTTGAAGGTTTACGTGGCGGCTATATCAGCCTACCACTCCTCTCTTGGTGGACATACTGTCGGTAAAGAACCCCTGATCATACTCCACGGTGCGCTACGGTTAAGGCCGCCAGTACGGTCCCGGGTGCCCTCCTGGGACTTAGCTGTTGTGTTAGAAGCACTCTGTGGGCCACCATTTGAGCCCATAGAGGAGCTTTGCTAATGATAAAGACCACACTTTTGCTAGCATTGTGTTCTTTGAGGAGAGTAGGTGACCTTCAGGCCCTTTCAGTGGCCCCTACACATCTTGACTTTGCGCCTGACATGGCCAAAGCCTTCCTGTACCTGCGAGCGGGTTACAGCCCTAAGATACCTACTGGTCACACCTCAGCCAATAGTACTACAAGCCTTCAACCCACCTCCCTTCAGGGAGCTTGGTCAGCAGAAGCTAAATTGTGTGTGTCCAGTGTGAGCACTGGACGCATACGTCCACAGACTGCCATGTGGAGAAAGTCAGAGCAGTTGCTCGTTTGTTTCGGTCCCCCCAAGAAGGGGCTCCCAGCGACCAAACAGACTTTAAGCTGTTGGATTGTGGATGCCATCAAAATGTCATATGAGTCCTCTGGACTCCTGCCGAGGCTAGGGGTCAGAGCGCACTCGACACGCGGTGTGGCGGACACGAAGGCCCTGCTAGCAGGGGCCTCCATGGCCGATATTCGCATTTGTGCTGTACACAAACACACACTAGTCTGGAGGCGTGGACATCTCGTTCCCATAATGTCTCGTCGACGCAGCTCGAGTTCCTGAAAAGGAACATCTCAGGTTATCTATATAACCCTGTTCCTTGAAGGAACGAGATGCTGTGTCACTTTTGGCATCCCCTGCCAGCGCTCCACTGCATGACAGGAGCTAGTTTGCCGGCAGCATTCCACGTGCCTGGCCAGTGACGTCACCCACCTATGACGTCCCAACTCATCACTGGCTGATTCAACACATGATTCAGAGCCGTCACGCTGAGGGCGTTCCCATAGCATCTCGTCGACGCAGCAGTATTTAGATAACCTGAGACGTTTTCCCCTTCCCCGTGGCATGGAACTATCAAAGTCTCTAGTGAGAATTAGGATTCACCCTACCCCCATGGTATGTGAATTGTCAGTCGTTCTTGCAATACTACATTTATGGTTGGGCTAGTTTTTTTTTATTTTTATTTTTATTATACTTAACATTTAAAATTGTAATGCATATTATAAAATCATAGCATGTTATAGGTAATACCTCAATATTACCCATAACAAATGTGTTATTTTTTTAATATTTCTTATGTTTTAGACAGCTAAAAGACCCTGAAGGACACTGATGTGACAAAATGTGTACAGGGCACTGAAAAAAATAATATCATGTTAATTTTATGTTTACCAAGTTTTCCCCATTAAATTAGGAAAAGTCATTCAATTTGAAGCAAAAAAAAAAGTCTGTATGTGCATACATTAAACATTGAAAGGGGTCAAATTCACCCCAAGGATAACAGGAGGGTTAAGCTACTAAAAGAACATCCTACTTTGTTTTCTGATGTACCTTAACAGACTACTGCGTTAACCCATGATATTGATGTAGGGTCTGCTGTGCCTAATTAAGCACTGGTCTAATGCGGACTTAGGTGGAGTATTTGTTGCAGCATGGATTGGCGAAACCTAAGAGTCCCTGGAGTTTTCCCTGCTTGCTGGTGCCAAAATCAGATTCTTCGTTGCGGTTTTGTACTGATTACAGGAAGGTAAATGCCATCACCAAGCCTGACTCTTTTCCTCTGCCAAGGTTGGAGGACTGTGTTGACTGGGTGGGTTCATCACATTATGTTACTAAACTGGATCTTTTAAAAGGCTACTGGCAAGTCCCCTTGACTGCTCGGGCATCAGAGTGTTTCTGCCTTTGTTACTCCTGACAACTTCATGCATCTTTGGGATGCGAAACGCACCAGCTACGTTTCAAAAGCTAATGCTGGAAGTACTGTCTGGAGTTGCTGATTGTGAAGCCTGTGGAGGAGAAAATATCTGCTGTTGTTGAATTTCCTGTTCCCACAACAGGAAATTCAAGTTTTTTTTCCCCTATTCTCTCATGGATGTGGTTTTGGTTCCTTGCCGCAGTCTCATCTGGCTTGCTTAGTTGGGCACCTGATTTCTAGTGATTACCGTTGTCTTGATTACAGAGATCATCTCTGCATTTGATAAATAAATAGTTTAATTCTTGTCATTATACATTACCATCACTCTGTTCTCCTACTTGATAATGTTCAGTGATTAGCTACAATCTATATTGTTTAAAAGCGCTATATAAATAAAAGTGATTGATTGATAATAAACACAAGATTACGATTGGATATGGTTTGTATGTGATTTTCTTGATTTGGATATTTTCATAACAATATGCCGTGTCTTGTGAAATGCCCAGTTATCAGTTGTTGAAGTTATGTTACCTGCCCATGCCTGTGATTGTCTGCATTGTATTTGTGAGTTCGTCAGCTGTTTTGTCTTTGTGTTGTTTAATAAATGTTCACGTTCCTTGAATCGCCTGCCTCCTAACCTCTTTGCCCCATTAGGGAAACGAGTTCGCGACATCACGGCAGCGAGTACATTACAGAACAACTGACCACAGAGGAGATGGCTTTCACTGCAAAATTCAGTGCATTAGTGCTGAGAAATCTCTCATTTTGGGACTTCACAGAGAGCTTTTATGAACTTGCTCAAGAGTCAAGTTTCGATGGCAAGGCACTCATTATGGCTTTTCGCATTAGTGCATGCTACCACCGCCCGATGGACCTTGCTGATACTACGGGGTTAAGCTGGGAGGTAGCTCTATATTCCTGCCTGGGCTGGGCATGAGCTCAGGAGGAGAAAGCGTTGCGAGCCGTCACATCATCCAAGCACCGCCTCAATCCCGAACCTCCCAGATCATCCAGCGAGAATGAGCAGCAGGCTGCGTTCATCTCCGCGGACTCTGTTCCCCATGGTTTCCAGTCTGTATATGATGGGTCTCAGCCCCGTACCACGGTCCGGGGAGCCGTGTTTAACTCCTTCAGTGCTGGTTTCACAGTCAAGAGAGAGGTCGTTCATTTTGGCAGTTTGGGACCCACAAAACTAAGGGGTTTGAACCCCGTTTCACGGCGAGAGGGGTCGTGGTTAACCCATTCAGTGCTGGTTTCACAGCCAGGAGTGCTGTTTTCCTCCCCTGCGGTTACAAAACCACAAACGACGGATTTTAACTCCTTTTCACTGTGAGAGGGCTGTGGTTAACCCATTCACTGCCAGTTACACAGCAAGGAGAGCTGCTCTCGGTCCTCGTGGTACCCAGCCCGCAAGTAACGGGTCCCAGCCCTGTTTCACGGTATGAAGAGCCGTGTTCAGAGTCATTGGGTAGCGAATTAGGTCCGTTGTGGCCGGATCCACCTGACCCGATCTGTGATCCAGATTCAATGTGGCCAGATCCGCCAGACCCGGTCTGTGATCTGGATTCATTGTGGCTGGATCCACCAGCCTCGGTCTGTGATCCGGGTTCATTGTGG
This sequence comes from Enteromius fasciolatus, assembly GCA_032361145.1. Classification (NCBI taxonomy): domain Eukaryota; kingdom Metazoa; phylum Chordata; class Actinopteri; order Cypriniformes; family Cyprinidae; genus Enteromius; species Enteromius fasciolatus. Next base: position 4,502,596 of record JAUMHR010000079.1, read on the forward strand.
CCGGATCCTCCAGACCCGGTCTGTGATCTGGATTCATTGTGGCCAGATCCACCAGCCTCGGTCTGTGATCCGGGTTCATTGTGGCCGGATCCTCCAGACCCGGTCTGTGATCCGGATTCAATGTGGCCAGATCCGCCAGACCCGGTCTGTGATCTGGATTCATTGTGGCCGGATCCACCAGACTCGGTCTGTGATCCGGGTTCATTGTCGCTTGAGCCCTATGAAGACTATGAGGCCGCATGGCCCAAGCCGCCTGAGCCCGTGTGTGACTCAGAGAGTCCGCCGCGTCTGCCAGTGGCTTCACTACCTCTGGAGATGTCAGCTTTAGTCCCCATGGAGGTCCCTGAGTCGCTGTCCAGACAGCCAAGAGGGGTGCTACTACAGTCTGGTCGGTCTCGAAGGCGCTTTCACAGATTGTTTGGCCCAGGAGGGCTCTTTTATGGCCTGTTCCGCCCAGGAGGGCATTTTCACAGACTGTTCGGCCCAGGAGGGGTTCATTTTTGTTTGTTCGGCCCAGGAAGGCATTATCATTATCAGCATTATCTTGAAGGCGCACCTTGGAGGAGGGCTATGTCATGCTGTAGGCGTGCTCTGTTTATGTTTTCATGTGTCTGTGGTTTTGTTGATGTCTCGTGCCATGTGCTCTGTGCCTTAATGTTTACATTCTGTCTTCCATGTGCTTTCCCTTGTTTGTAACTCCGCCTCCCTAATCAGTCCCCCACTCCCTGCCAGTCATGTTGCCCAGCTGTTTCTAATTATGTCCCGATTATGTTTGTATAAATACAGTGTCTTGTGAAATGCCCAGTCAGTTGTTGAAGTTATGTTACCCGCCCGTGCCTGTGATTGTCTGCATTGTACTCGTGAGTTCGTCAGCTGTTTTGTCTTTTGTGTTGTTAAATAAATGTTCACGTTCCTTGAGGCAGGCAATTCAGAGCCTTTTTGCCCCAGGTTGGGACACGAGTTTGCGAAGTCATAAATAGCATATTTTAACAACACTAAACACTAAACAACCAAATTCCACATGTGATCGCAAAGAAAGTGCAGAGACTTTTAACGGGGAAGGTGCTCAAATTTTGAATGAGGGTAAATAGTAGGCTATTTAACAGTAATCCACATGTATGACGAATCGTATATGTAACGCATAACAAATGAAGGGCACTATCAACGAGGGCACTCCCCTACACACCTCTCTCCATGACGGTAACTGTACACTTTTATATAAAAGGGCTGCAAATGAACCAAACCCCCCCAATCTAACTTGAACATAAACACACATATCATCACTAATACAAAAACGCAACTGTCTTGCTTAAATGACACAAAAATAAGTACACTCTAAAGAAATGCATGATGCACTGGGCGCAGAAGTCCGTACCCAGCTCGTAATGAGCGTGCTCTTCCCTCACGGGCGAGCATATGACTAATGAGAGATCCTTTTATTTATCAAAATTGAGATTAATAGTTACATTTTATTGTTATGGGATTGGGCGCTTCAAAACTCCTGACCTGATATTTAGATATACTATTCTTCAATAAATATATTTATTTGACAGGGAAGCTGTGCGCAAACTGGAATATATATTATTTTTCAAAAAAAAAGCACCCCAGAAAAAAGGGCACTTTCTCTCCAGGAATAAAAAGTGCACATGCCTGTTACACACACTCAAAGGTGGTTTAAAGTGAGTTAAATACAGTTAAAGTTAAATAATGATAAAAATACTAAGGATTATGTCTCCTATCTGGCCAAGGTGCAAATGTTTTTTTTTTCTCCTTAAACTAGTTTCTCATGCATTTCTTTATTTCAACACATTTACAGTGCACAATTTTAATGTAATTAAATTTTTAATCGGTTGACAGCACTAGTGTTTATATATGCGAGTTAATTACTGAGGTTTCCCAAACACTTTTGTATGTCTGCCCGAACCAAACTCACTCCATAGTTTGTCATGTTGCTGGGTGGAATCGAAGCTGCCAAGTCTGCTGCTTTCAGAGAAGCTGGGTCAGTTCGAAAATGTTGCTGCAAATGCATTTTGAGTGACACATTGCATAAACCAAATGTAGTATTTTTTAGGTGTGATATTTATGACCTACCTAAAAATGCACAATGATAAGGGACAATGATTAGTGAGTGGCCTGTTGGCCTGTTCGTTATTAGGCTGATTTTAGGCTTTATTGTTATTTATTTAAATATAAGCCATATACTAGTTATATTATAATATATAAAAATATATTTATATAATTTAAAAATGTATATATTATAATATATATATATTAAAAAAAACCTATTAAAAGCCTTTATTTACGTCTTTGTAAATTATGCCATATTTTTTATATATATTATGGCAATGTCTGAATAAACTGACTGCTCAGATGCCCAGATTATGCAGATGATAGATATTTGGATGTAGTTTGTCGCCCTTATCAGTGCAAACTTATCACAAACTAAAAAGGAGAGCCCACTTTTCTAAGGCGATTTAAATTTTGGAGGGCAGTGTGTGTGTGTGTATATATATATATATATATAATAGCGTATCACTATTATAGCTATTTTCTGTTCTCTCACTTCTC
>JAUMHR010000079.1:4655862-4688198 GCA_032361145.1 Enteromius fasciolatus
TGTGTGTGTGTGTGTGTAACTTAAACATGTGTTGGCTGACTCTACACACTTTCCACTTAAAGCAAATGTGTCTTCCTGACCCTGACTGCTGTAACATACCATCATGCATTTCTCTCGGGAGCCAGAGCTGGTTCCTGTCTCACTTCCTTGTTATGTTGACGTTTCTGTACACGTCCTCAGCAGCACACATCCTAGATCTGTTTTTCTTTTATATATTTTTCTCATTCTGCTTGTGAAACTATTGTAATATTTGCTTCCTGATCGAGTAATGGCCACTCATACTATATTTGCATCTTGACTTCAATTGCTTCGATGTCAAAGCATCTTCTGTAAACGTAAATTCGAAACGTCTTTTCCTAGGACTTGCCGCCAAAACTAGCCTTGTTGTTATTTTCCCAGCTCTGTTTGTGAGCATTGAACAAACTCATTTTCTTGGAGGGTTTTGTGAAAGCAAGCTTTATCAAGGGTTTCTTCTTTAGCTCTTTCAGAATGGAAATTGTTTGTCAGGGTAAATGTAATAGCAGCACTTTTACACATAACACAAGCAAGGATAAAGGTAGAACTGAAGCCTTTGAACATAACAGCTTTTCCACTGAGAACTCTGACCTGGTCTTCCCATCAGAGTTCTGGTGCACCATGGGTGCTGCTCACATTGAGTGATCAGTTGAAGGTTACATCTGGCGGGTTTCACCTGAGCTGCAGCCCACCGAACCCTTCGCTGCTCACACATATGGAGGGCTGGCGTTTCAGACTGAAGTGCGCAGAGGAAAGAAGTTTGTATTGTCGTGCGCCGAAGGACCCTGACAGCTGGTGTGTTAATGATTTAAATGGTTTGTCACATCACGTTAAACTGCCAATGACTTTTTCATCAGAGCAAATTGAAATGAGACAACAAAACTATAAATGTATAATTGCCATGAAGATAAATTGCTCTATTAACTTTAGAATTCTTTCTAATGTATTATTACCTGGATGAGAGGATAGTTTTACATTTTCCTTAAAATTGTGCCATAAATGAGACAATTATTACAGAGTAAATCTATCTAAGCACAAACAAGCTGGAGTCATGACACTTACTCACCGCAAGTTCAGTGAAATTCTCTATTTTGTAGAAAAAAAAAATATTACTGCATGCAAACTCGCTCTGATCCCACACTCTTTTATGTTGATGAACACATTTAGACATCATACATTTATCCCAAGTTACAAGTTACTCTAACTGCAGCACCCGGAGACCCAAACATGTTGAGAGAGCTGGTTATTTCCTGTTTAATCAGTATGTTGAAGAGAGTCGATGTTTTAGACTAGCAGGTCTAAAATAAGCAGCTCATTAGAGGTGAAACGCAATATTCTACAGCTCAAAGATTGGTACGAAATAAAACTACATATCAGCAACAACAACACTGCACAAGAACAAGCATCGCAAAAGCTAAAACTATGGTTTGTTTTGGTGTGCAAACCCAGGTATTTGTCAAAAAATGTATTTTATTTCAAACCTGAAAATGAGCTTATGTTGATTGATTTAGCAGAACTTTCAGTCTAGACAGCTTAAAAACGTGTACTCTTTCTTCACGCATCTAAACTGTCCTACGAGGGCTTTCTAATGGTGGCTTCTGCTGTGCATAATAGTTGTGACCCCGTTCAATAAAGTCAACCAGACAAAAGACCACTGACCTGGCATATCACCCCAGAGAACAGGAAGACTCATTTAGGCCTTCAGCTCTTCTCCGAGAATACGAAAAGACTCAATTCATAAAAAATACACCATCTCACAATTCCTTTCAAATAGCACATTATCTATTTCTGAAACCTCTTGGTATGAAAGATGACTTTTCTTCTTTCTTTTCTTTGAAGGAAAAACACAGAACTTAGAAGTGTGTTTTATGATGAGGAGAATCGGACTGGCTGGCTGTGCTGCTGTAAGACTCTGAAGCAACATCAAAAACCATTTTCAAATGAAACTAAGCGTAGGTGTGGGACAAATCTTTCCTTTTCAGGAAGAACATTTGGTACAATTCATCAAAGCAGTAAAATTAACTTTTTTTAGGACGACAATCTGCACCTTTATGACCGGAGGCTGTGAAAAGTTCTCACACTTCTAGTGGACCAGAGAAACACAGCCGATCTCTGGCTCTCGGGACAAAGGATTGCTCATGACCTTAAAAATGTCCTTTTCATTGTAAAGAGACCAGGAGAAAGAAGTTGAGCGTGTAGTTCAGAGCGGAAAAGTATCGCCAGCCTTTTAAGATGTAAGTTAGCCTAACCCTAAGGTTCGTAAACAAATCTTTTACAAAATATTTCAGAAAATGTGCAAATGTACATACAGTAGTGAAGCTGGGAAGCTTCTCCAAACCATGATAAGGTTAGATTTGCACCTTTCACACATTTCTTTTTCATTAGTGGTGGCTTTATTGTGGTTTTCTGCATACCGTTTTTATATGTTGATATCGTGTGATCATTTTGTATCTCACGTTGGTCTTGTGGCTGTTTTTAAACGTGCACTAAAGATACAATGAACTTGAACTAATCAGACATGTTTGCAAATTGATATTTACATAAGATATGTTCTTGCATTTGAGTAAAAGAGAAGAGAAGACGAGAAGAAAATGGATGGAGCATAATGTGGGGAGTTTTTTTTTTTTTTTTTTGGCTGGACTCTTTGTAACTTGACAAAATGTTACTCAGTGGCCAAAGATGTCCATCTGGTTGTACAATTTTAGAAAGAATGAATTTTTAAAGATGGAACTATCAAGTGGGTTTGACTTTCTAAATTGTCTAAATCACAGGAACTGTCAAGCTGTCACTTGCTCATCCATGTCTCTTTAGTGTCTGAAGATATTTGCACACGTCTGTTTCTTAGATTTTTACATCCACTGAAACATACAATATTAGCATACTGACAGTTTTATGAATATTTATGACTTCTTTATATTATAGATTTCTTTTATTGTACTATTTTAGATAAAAGTATAATATCACAGAGTTGCAATTATACAGCAGATGGGGAAGGGTTTTCAGTAAATTGTGGATCCATATCATAATTATATATATATATATATATAATTGTTTATTATTGTTTTATAGTGGAAACAAAATCAATGTAAATTGTACTGAATTTAATGTCAGTGATTAACTGCCATAAAATAACCTGACATCCATGAATTTTCCTATTTCATACACAAATGTCTAAGACCTACTGTACTACATTCCTCCAAACAGCAATGCAAACAGTTTGTATAAGAACTGTGTCAATATATGATATCAATAGTTCATATGTCAGACTTTACTGGGTCAATATTTGTAAAATATTTGTACATCTCTGTGAAATGCTAACATTTCAGCTTCAGCTTTTATGCTGTTAAAAATGTATGTTTTATCCTCTGAGCAATTTAGACTAGTTCAGAAAACCTATAGCAAAGTAACAAAGTCAGAAGCAAAAAAATATAATTAATCCAAAAAAACAAACAAACAAAGAATATATAAAAGCACATCGTCAGTTTCAGCCAACCGTCTTGGACATCTACAGGTACAACGTGTTAATAAACGGATCACGCAGATTTTGAAAAATAAGAAAGTGAGATGTGTCTGTACTGGACGAGATCATTGGTCAATTCTGATGGCTCCTTTATTTTCCAAAAAAACAAAAAAAGCTCGGTTTCTCTATTTACAACTTGTGCAAAAACATTTAAAGGTTTCAAGGACTTTACATTGTAAGTTCATTTCAAGGCACATACATGGGACAACAACAACAGTTTAGTAGTGGAAACAAACGGAAGAAATGAAGTGTACATAGCAATTGAAAAATTACTTTGGTTCCCAATGGATTCTACTCGCAAAACCCAGCTCACAAACCAAACAAATCACCACATGTGAAAAACAGAATCACTCCCCATCTTAAACGTGAAGAAAAAGACCCAAGTACTAAAACATGAAACATCATGGTTGCTGTTACACCTGTCATGGTTTTCAGATTGCCGTTCATTCAAACATCAGCCAGAATTTGTCTTCTCCTAATGTAAAACCGCCATGTGCTGAAATCTGTATTAAATACGTTTCGATAGTGAACATATATACCAAATTGCAAATGTGACATAATAACTATATTCTTTCAAAAAAAAAAAAAAAAGAGTGAAAGGGACACACAAAGATCAAATACAAATTCAGCCACATTTGTGGTAGTGCTTTGTTCAGACTGACCTCACAGTCATTTCGAGTAATTATTTCAAACCAAATCAATGTGCTTTTTCAAAAGACGGATTGAATGTTGGGTAGGATTACGGACGCAAGGCATTGCTCACAGTCCCTTTTGTGTAATACATCCATTTGACTACAGGGCCACTACTGTGATTTTCAGCTCATCCATAGAAAATAAAGAACAATGTACGCCACACGAGCGAAGCAATGAGTCACTCTGAATCATAACACGCCATTCTTGTCTAGCGGGTAGACCTTGACTTGTTAGCAATGTCATCTATTGATGTCTGTCAGGATGCTGTTTGCAACTGCCCTTCAAAATGTGTGCTTTCCATTCAGTGCTGCCTTCGAAACGTTTAAGCCACAGATCTGTGTGTAAATAACGACAAATCCTTCACGTGAACCACATTTAGACATACTGCTGGGTTACAGTAAGGCAATAGATTCGACTGTTCAGAATGAAACATTTCTGGTTTTGGTAGCGACCCAGCAAAAGCTAGATTTGAGGACTTCGGTGGAGGATAGTGGCCTTAGTGCCATTACTTCTCTGTGAAAATGCGTTGGCGAGAGGCTCGGGACAGATTTATCTCACTATCGGGTTAACTTTGCTGCAATCCACCGCAGCCGCCTCCTCCCAGGGAACCTGAGCCTGACGACCGCACCGGACTTGTGTGGAGGAAGTCTGTTAAAAAGAGTTACGGGTGGCCACAGGATTTGAAATGAATTGTTAACGGTGTACACATCAGTTAAAAGCCTTCGGATGAGAAATGGAGCCCGAGGATGTTCCAGATTTCAAAGAAAAATAGGGGCCTGTTGGGATGCTAAGGAGAAATACTTTCATGACCACAGAATGCAGTAGCCCTTTTTGTTTGTGCCACTGAGATGAACCTTGTGGGTTGTTGGTAGTTAACCTGTGCAAGCACCAACCGTGTTAGTCACAGAAATCAAACATCCGTTTGATTTTGAGCAATTTGGATGTAAACGAGTATCCAACCATCTAGTCTGAACCCCAATGCCAAGTCGGAGAGCCGTGAAGGGTTAACTCTGGCAATTAGGACCACCACCCTGACTACAAACCCCCATCCCAGTCTTGAATCCTCCTGCCAAATGAAAATAACCTCTGCATTTTTTCCCTTTCTTGGACCTGGGATTATACAGTGGGGGTTGAACTCGGCTCACAAAATGAAATCTTGTCAAAGCAAGTAAAGTCTATGAGTAACAGCGCATGATAAATACTTCTCCACAGCAAGCCTGAATTCCAAACTCGGCTCTCTGTCCTGGAAAACTAGTGTGCTATTAAAAAAAAAAAAGTTCTAATTGCGCTCATGCAGGGATCTGAAACTCTTACAAAGACGGAATCTGGCATGTGCCAGTTCGTCTCCATGAAAAGAGGGCTTTTGTTTAAATACCCATTCATCATCCCACCTGATGTGATGCATGATTAAAAAGGGTTTTGGTCAGTAAAGGAAAAGCCAGACAATGATGTGTATTCTGCTGTAGAATGCACAGAAATAGATAGAGATGTGGAGCTCTGTGTAGTACCCTGGCCTAATTTATAAATCAGAGAACAAGTTTCAGAAAGAAAGTATATAAAAGGCAAATATTGACATTTTTTCATTGTTTTCTGAAGTTTTACAATTCATAATTAAAAAAAAGAAAACATGAAGGAGATTACAGAGCTCCCTCAGGATATCATAAGTTTATCACAGGGGTTTAGTTATTATATTAGCTCATTTAATGTTTGGGTTGCTAATTGCTTAAAAATAAGGCTAAGACACAAAAGCTTTTTTCCAGAAAAGGATTTTGGCATGCTAGAGTGTCTGTACTCTATTTGAGCTGCATGTACCGAGACAAGCTGCCCCCTGCTGGGCAAAAACATACCCACATATGCCCTGAAAACACTTGCACAGGAACCCTTCTCCCTACCGCATACAGCGACTTAGGCTTCTGCAGGGTTTTGAAGAGTGGTCCCTTTTCCCTTCAGATGTGATTTCCACAAAAGCTCATTTCCTGAATGACTGCTCATGCTCTCTGCTGCATTAAGAAAGTGCACTTCAATTCCAAAAAAAAAAAAAAAAACTCAGCTCCTTTTTTTTTTTTTTTCAACTGCAGCTTAATCAGCGGTGTTTTGGTTTCCTGACCACTGTGTTATCTTAACTACTGTTTTGTGAAGGGGTAGCTGTATTTCAGCACAAAGGGCATATTTTGGTTGTGTGGTTAGCAACGTTTTTAGGATCTTAAAGTGGTAGAGAGGCAAAACCTGTGGACTACACTTGCAGCAGGTAGCCAACGTGCTTCGATTATACAAAACATCCACAGCGTCCTTGAGTGAAACCACTTTGAGCCTCACACATATTACAAAACCATTTCATATTTACTAAGAATAGAAAATATAGCAGAATTCCACATACTTGTCCACAGTATAAATTACCATGTTGACTGCACCTGGAAATATATATATATATATATATTTATATATATATGTATACGTGTATTGTACAGTATATTGAACTACATTTTCTTTGAACAAATGGTTTTAGCATCTGTCGAAAAGCATCATGTGTGGCAGAAGTCCACACTTGGAACATTACTGCTCTTGCAGTACGCTATGCTATTGTTACTGAGGTGACAGTCTCTCAGGCCGATCCCTCCATTAGGTGTGTAGATGGGCTGAATTCTGAAGTCCCCTTTTAAAAGCTGCTCATTGTTTAGTGACACTATCTGAAAGCTTGTTTCAGTCATTTCTAGGATGGAGTTATCCTTTTTGGTGCCGGCCTCGCAGTAGTCATCTTTTCTCCTTCCACGATTGTATTTCCATTTGGATGATGACGACCTGCTTTTTTTGTGCATGTGCCAGCAAAACAAGCTTAGAAGTGTCACTAAGACCACCAGCACTGCCCCACCTATAACTCCAGCCAACAGGAGTGTGGATGTGTTGTCTTGCTGGGCAGCCTGCTCGGATTCAGAGTACGCAGATGTGGATTTGGTTTTAGCCTCAGAACAGATAGTATCCTCGCCCGGTCTGTACGTGTTAAGAGTATCCAGAACGTACACGCAGATGCGGTAGATAGACCTCGGTTCTAAATTTGACAGGCTAAGCCTTCGTTGGTATCCCGGTACTGTTCTTTCTCGAGTGATGTCACTCATCAAACTCTGTCCCATCTTGACCCAAGTCACCTTGTAAGCCGTCACAGTGAAGTAAGACTCCCAGCTCACGTCAATGCAGGTGGAGTTGACTACGTGAAAGGAGATTTTTAAGGGGTCTTCGTAAGGCGGCAGGGGACCGGGAGGGAACTGCGGGAATGGGGGTGTGGGGTTGGCCGAGGCAGGGTAAAAAGCAGTGGGTGAAATGGTTGTGAAGCGGGTCGTTCTGGAGGTGGTCGTAGTGATGGTGGTGGTTCTGCGAGGTGGCAATGTAGATGGATATGAATGGGTTGGCCAGGGATGCAGTACGGTGCCCGCTGGGCAGTCGATGGCATCTAGGGTGAGTTCGCGAATGACCATGCCACGCACCCTTTCAGGACTCTGGCACGTGAAGCCACGGACGTTTATCGCAGAAGGCAGAGACCTGAGCCATGCGATGACCCACTTAATGTTGCAATCACACCTCCAGTGGTTGTTTCTCACATTAAGGTGCCTCAGATTTCTCAAACTGTCAAAGACACCCGGTGGAAGAAGCTGAAGCTGGTTGCTAGAGATGTCTAACTTCTCAAGTTTGGAAAGCCCATCGAAGGCTGTCACTTCAATGGTGTCCATCTGGTTTTCCTGCAGGTTCAACTTGGTCAGGGACCTGCTAGGGAGCAATGGTGGTGGAGCCTTAAGGGAGTTTCGAGCCAGGGAAAGTTCCCTCAGGTTGACCAGGTCCTGGAAGGTTCCTGGAGCTATGCCCTCATCCTCAAGCAAGTTTCCATCCAGCAAAAGTCGCTGCAGGGTGGTGACATTCTGAAAGGCATCCTCGTCGATGTCGGCAATGCGATTCTCGTCCAAACGCAGCTCCTTGATATCTGCCGGTAATCCTATAGGAATGCTGCTCAGGTGGTTTTTGGTGAGGAAAAGAAGCTTGAGGCTGACAGCCTCCCTGAAAGCCCCCTCCTCTACCCCCACGGTCGAGATGGAGTTGTCGTCCAGGTGGAGTTCCTCCAGCATGGATAGCTGGGCAAGTGCTGCCCTGGAGATAGTCTGGATGTTGTTTTCCTGGAGGTGCAGCACTCGAACGTTCTTGGGAAGGTTGAGGGGAAATTCATCCAGCTGATTTCCATACAGGTAAACCGTATCTACAGAGGCAACATTGTGTAGCTCCAATGGAAAGCCGGCGTTGTTGATCTGATTGTTGTGGAGGAAGAGGGTCTTGTAGCCCTCTTGCACCCCCAGAGGCACAGATGTCAGGCTCCTCTCGTTACAGTAAACAAATGTTCTATCACAGCGGCACTCCTTAGGACAGGAGGAGACGGGGCTGAACTGCACATGCAAGCTCAACAACACTGTCAACCAAAAGCGAAGAAATGAAGTCCAATCGTTATTCCAAAATCCGGCTTGAAACTCCATAGTGAAAAAGAAAGGGAGGGAAGGGAAATGGCAAGGCAAAATCAGCGGTTGGAGGGAGTAAAAAGGAAATCCAGCAAAATTAAGTCCTCTAAAAGATTACTCTAATGCGCAGTTCACAGATAAACCAGGAATTTGAGGAGTAATCCCTTGATAATTTCTAGTCCTTGTCTGGAGAGGTGGTCTCATTAGAGTGCATGGGTTCTCTCACTCAAGCCATCCATGCCGAGGAATCAGATCATTGCAGAACTGCTCTCGCTCGCTGCACGGCCCAAGCAGGGTGTGACTGAGCCACACCGTCCACCTCCGAGCCTGCTGTCAAGTGCTGATGGGCCTCAGCCCGAGCGCCTTCCGGAAGATGTGGCATTTGTGTTCAGAGACCTGTTTGGAAAAAACAAGGACAAATTAGGATGGGAAAAGTCTGGGCTCACAACAAAAAGGCAGTAGGCCGATAATCTTTATGCATTTATGTTTTTATACACAACAAAATTGTTTAAAAAAAAAAACTATTGAAATTATTTTCTGTTTATTATATTGTTTATAGCGACTTTACAATGCATCCTAGAATATTCACACGCCCTTTGAGTGTAGCTCAGGGCAGAAAAACAATCAAATGATTCGAACGAGCGGGGTGTCCTACACAAGCTCTAGTGGCGAATGCCGCCTGTCAGATGAAATGAGATTGAGGTGTAATTTAGCCCCTCTATCTGCAATAAATGATCTAACAGTCTCAATGTAAAGGCTCTGTGATAGCTCAAGGTCTCAGAATCATAATCAGGACTCTACTAATTCTACTGCATTGCTTGTATTTTGATGAAAGTTGAGATTAAAATAAATAAAAGCTAAATATTTTCCCCATCGATCATCTAACTATACTCATATATAATTGTGCAAAGCAGTAGCTGCCGTTTTTTTTTTTTTTATTTAATGAAAAATGTTTTAGTCTGTTCTGTTTGCATTTTTGTGCTTTTATTCTCGCTGTGAAATAACAAACTTCTTGGCATCTTGAGCCTTCGGCAAACACCTCTGCATTGGATTTTTGCTTTTGTGGCCTATACCATCTGCCTTGTTAATAGAGTTAAAACAATCAATGCCTGGCAAGAGAACACTTGTCTTTAGTGAGAGACAAGCTATCACAGATGTGATTTAAATGAGGAAAAACACAGGCCTAATATATAAAGCCATTTAGATCAGACAAAACCATATTTAAATCAATTTAAAATGCATAATAACGAGTATAAAGACTTTTTTTCTTTTCAGTGATGTGACAGAAGAGCCATTGTTGAACCCAAAATAACCTAAAAGTAAACAATTTTTATAATCTAAAGAACCTTTTTTTCCCACTAAATAAACAATTAGAAGTTTCCATAGATGTAAAAGGTTCTTCATGGTACCATCAATGGCAATAAACAGGCTTAGATTTAAACCTGTAGTTTCAAGAGTGTAGCTTACATTATTAAAGTTATTTATAAATGTAAAAAAAAAAACAATTTGATACATATTGCATACAATTAAAATATGTTTGATTTAACACACAATAGTTTTACAGTATTCTATTTTTTCTTTTGGAAAAAAATAAAAAATCAAGACAATATCTAGGTCTATCAGTAAAAATATTGTTATAAGGGGAAAAAAGTGACATTCCCATATATTATTAAATATTTATTTTTAATTCTTACTATTCTTTCTGTCCCAATCACTTGTGTGCATTTCATGCAGTTTGCTTTACGCTTATTGCATTATTCATATCATAGATGGCCTGATGTTTTTTTGTCTGTGTAGGTCACACTGTACTTGTTATATACTCTGTTTACTGGCTATTCTTCATGGAAAGGCCACATTTGATGTTTTGCGGCGCTTAACTATTGATCAGCTACGAAAAAAGGACGGTGGGAAAATGTAAAATATGAGGGTATCAAAACACCGTCCCGTAATGGCTGAAACCTTGCAACCATATTTTTAGAAGGAATTTCTGACAACCACGGCAAATTGATTAATTTATTTACAGTTTGTAAAGAGAAAAAAAAACGCATGCCTGCAGACAAAAGAAGATGAATAAAGACAAAACAACACTGAAAGTTTGAATCGTCTGAGACGATCCGAGGCGGATAAGGTGAACTTGAGAGCTGTTGATGTGAATGAATAATCATTAGATGCTACTGAAAGCCGCAACGATGCTCATGCCACGCTTGATGTCTGACCAGATGAACCGCTTTCATTAGCCACTATTTACCCGAAATATCTTATCTGAGATGCTGAAACGCTGACAAGCCTTACTCGAAGCTACGAACGCAGCAGAAAAGTAAAAGCCCATAGTTACAGCAGAATAGTTTCTGACGAAATGCCTGGGAACGGTGTAACTTAGCCATCCATATTCCAGCCAACACTTTTAACTTCAAACACGGATCTCGATTATAACCTATAGTTAGACGAGTAACTGGACCTCCTCCAGCAGAATAAAGCATCCGCCTCCATCCAAACCAGCCTACCTTATCAAACATGATTTTATCCGTATAATTAAAAACAACATTGAGCACTCCTCTTCGTGTTCTTCATGCGCTCGGTGGAATAGACGGGACGCACGGATCCAACGCCATTACCGTAGCAGACTGTTCTACCGAGTCGGTTCCGAGCTCCTCTCCGCCCGCGGCTCCTCCGGGCAGCATGCTGACTCTCGTTTGGAGAGCTCCGTGTCCGCGCTCACTGCCTCTTTCCGAAGCGACTCCCTCTGTTCCTCTGTACACGGCTGAGCCCTCGTATGAACCTTTAATTTACATCAAATTCACATTTGCAAAATCCACTTTTTCCAGGAGTCGGTAAACTCTCCGAAAAAGCCCAAATACATCCACCTCGCCGCGTATCACGCCATCGTACTTCGTGAAAGCGAAACGCAAGAGTTCGCAGATTAATCTCCGAGAGATGTTTACAGAGAAAAACTGCGCTGGTAATGATCTGTTCACTGCACACCTCCGTCTCTCTCTCTCTCTCTTTCTCTCTCGGTCCTCCCACACTGTCCTGAGTAAAGAGATTACAGGCTGGGGTGGAATGACACTTACATTTTAACTTCCCCTTCTCTGTTTAACCATATGAGCTTGAATTCCTGCTGATATGTTTAGTTTTGTACCATTGATCGTCATTAACTGAATTTACGCTACGTCACTATTCGCCAATAAATTCCCTCCCTCCTAAGGGGATATAATTCATTAAAAAAAAAAAAAATCAATAATAATAAATATATTTCTTGCTTGGGTGGAGCCAAACCAAAATCCACCTCTAACCCTAGATACTTTAAAAAATCTGGTTGTACGTTTACATTTTCCAACTTTGATGTTGTTATTATTGTTATGTTATCATATTTTTTCTTCTTCTCAGAATTCTGTACATCTCATCAAAAATAACTAATCTCACAATTAATATCTCCGAGTAGTGAAATGTAAACTCACGATTCTGCTTGGAATTGTGTTATAAACTAGCAAGTGATAAAAAGAGTCGCATACTGTACCTCGAGATACAAAATCCTAAATTATCATTAGTGTTGCAAAGGGGTGGAACGTTTCCAGTACATTTCTGGAGAATTTCCAAAAATCCCAGGATGATTATAATAAAAATAATAATAAAAATAAAAAAAACATTCTGGAACGTTTCCTAAACTAACTGAAATTCCCCTCTACAAGAGCTAAGACCAGCTTTATTCAAATCGTAAGTACTTTCTCGGTGAACATTTCAACGTTCGTACACAGTTTTCTGAAGAAGCGGTGATGTGGAAGCTCTTAATCGCACACAAACTCCTAGATTAATTAATTTTACCCTGCGTTACTATCACGAATGTAACATTTAAATGCAGTCTCTGTTTCACATTAACTTATTAACATTTGATCCAGATGTTCTCCATTGTCTCGAGGTGTCTGAGGCAATCTTAAAGGCATCTCTCTTTCTCTCGCTGCCTGTGTTTGAGAACCAAAGACAGCTGTCCTGTAGTTATTCGTTGACTTGACAGGCGCCGTGTTTGTATGAAAGCACCTTCTAAGGTAACTGCTTTCAGACGGTCTTCCAATAACGTCATGTCTAATAAAGTACAACAAATTCAAATGAGCTTTAGAGATTTCCAAGCAAATATCTTGAGACGGCGATGCTTATTTCTCAGAGCTGAAATGAAGGAAAAGACATGCATTAATCATCCGTTCCACTTCCACCAAAGATCTCAGTAAGCTATTGGCAGTCAATATTGAGAGAAATGCGTATCTAAACTGTACTTCTGTTGCTCGCCGTCTCTCTAAAGCTCAGGCAGCGTAACGTTCATTACCTATTCACTCACTGCCGTGAAAGACGCACAGAATGTGCCGATACTGCACTCTGTCAGACTATACATTTTAATTAGGACCAGATTACTGTAAACGCGACATGATATTGAAATAGAAGCCGACTAACAGTGAAGGGACAGCTTGACGTCGGCCTATATCCAGCGGGAGGGAAAACTCCACACACTTATTAGGGCCCCAGTGATCTGGCAATCAATTTGCGATCGTTAGATTAAATGACAAGGAAGGGCAGAGAATTATAACGGTTGAACACTGAGAAATGAGAGCGTCTCCCTCCTTATTGAAAAGAAATTGATCATAGTATCCGAGTTTCATCGCATCACGTGGCGAAGAGCCCTTTTAGTGACTTTCCAGATGTCTTTATTTATTTTTATCTTCTAAATGGCAGTGATTGACTGCTTCGTCCTTCTCAGTCCACAAAATTTAATTTTAACATAAATCTGTCTGCCATACTGACAATGAATTATACACTGAACCCGAAACTATGCAGAAGTAAAATGATAGGCTACCATATTTTACATGGAATCGCGTCTACTGGGAAAAAAACGAAAAGCAGTCGTGTGTCTCAATCGATGGCCTTGTCTGATAGTGAAGACGGTCGGCTCCTAAAAATAAAGTCCTGTGATGCACCATAAAAAAAGCAAATACACATAATTTATTTTCAGACAAAACACAGATTTCCATGAACTCTTCTGAGAAACAAACCTGAAAATATATATATTAGATTTGATGTATTTTAGTTATTTTAAAACCTCTTAACTGAAAAGTTACTGTAGTTATGTGGCATTGCTGCAAAAACACTTGTTTAGTCTTTCTAACAACAGCAGCATACAGTAGAGGACGGATCTAATCACATGCAGAACTGTTGTTTATTTATTTAGTTAGGTATTTATATAGTTAGTGTTTAATAGACGTGACATACGCACACACACACATCATTGGGCATCTATGGCACTGCACTGTTAGTCAGTCAGTTAATTGTGCACTGATAGTTTCCATTTATCAATATGCCATAAAAATGTGTCCTTTTCTGTGTAAATAAAGACAACGGATGTACTAATAAATGCTTACAGGTCAATGGGTCAGTTCTGTCGAATCAATTTTGAATAAATATATAAATCAACTTCAACATTTGACATGACATTTACTAATCATTCGAATTCTTCCACAATAGAGACATCCGCAGCATGCCAATAATAGCAACATGGAAGAAAGGTATTATAATCACATTCAGAACTTTATTTATTTATGAAATGTTGATAACATATTAGTCAGAATTCGAGTATTTAAAGTGCAAGACAACATGATTACTGTAATAATGAAGAAGTTGTTGTTTGTGAGTGTAGATGCTAATATAATTATTGTTATGAATAGTTCTTAAGAAACAGCAGTCAAGCTGTGTAGCTGGTGATAAACACCGGGTTAGTGGGCGACCACATAATCATTTTCTATATAATTGAGTCAAATATTTAGTAGACAGGATCCTCGCTAATAACAGAATTCATGTTGACAATATTCAGCTCTGAAGAAGAGACGCAGCGCTATATTCACACAGCAGAAGGCTTTCTGAAGTTTCATAATACGACAGTGGCGGAGGCACATTTTACAGCTCCTTTTATGCAAGTGCAGGAATTTCTTCTTCTTTCTTATTGCTTTTAATGAAGCATATGGCCCTTCAGCAGCCTGCTACTCAAATAAACAGATGCAGATCTATTGCACATAGCAGTTTTACCCCAGACATGTTCAAAGGCCTGCTACAAAAACTCTTGTGCGATTTATATTCCCCGTCACACTGGGAAAATTGCACAGATCCTTTTCCTTAAGACCACCTACATCCTACTATAATATGTTAACATTAGACGTGAGTTACCTCTGCTGCAGTAGATCAGATCCAGGACTTTAATATTTAATAGTCCAGACCACACGAACACTTTGTGGCTGAAAGCGTCCAAGAGTTTGTCATTTAGTTCAAATCAAATCTTTATTGTGCACGTCTCAGAAATCCAAAACACGCGTGCTAACATTTTAATGCATTTATAATTAATTTTAATGGAGGGGGTGATGCTTAAACACACTTTTGGATTACACATATCTTTATTAAATGTTTTATTAAATTTATTAATAATTATTACATTTTAAAATGTAATTTATTCCTGTGATACAAAGCATCATTACTCCAGTCTTCAGTGTCACATGATCTTCAGAAATCATCCTAACCTTAACAGTTGTGCAATTTTTTTTTTTCTCTCTCAGGATTCTTTGATGAATAACAAGAAAAAACAACATAATTGTTTACCAAATATAAAACATTTCTAAAATGTAAACCTATGACTTTTTTGTTGATTTAATAGATCCTTTTTTAATAAAAGTATTCATTTCATCCAAAGAAGAAAGAATAAAAATGCACTGATCCCAATCTTCTGAGCAGTAGTGAAACAGTAAACTACTGTAACAGTAGATCTCAACATTATTATCCATTTAAATAAATGCTTCTCTTTTTAATATTTCAATGATCAAAGAATCCTTTGAATCCTAATGTTTCCAGCACTGATAATAAAACATCAGCATATGAGAATGATTTCTGAAAGACTGGAGTAATGATGATTTGTGTGACAGGAATAAATTACATTTTACAATATATTCACACAGAAAACACTTATTTTAAATTGAAATAATATTTGACAATATTACATTTTTTTCTGGATTTTTAATCTAATAAATGCAGCCTTGATGAGCAGAAGACAGATCTTTAAACACCATTAAATATCTTACTGACCCCACATTTCTGAACGGTAGTGTATATTAGTGATGCGCGGGTCGGGTATTTTTCCAACCCTTGGGTCCCGCTTTTATGAAATGATTTGGCCCGCCCGGCACCCGCCCCGCGCCGCGCCGCACCCGACCATTAAATAGACACACTAAGCATTGTAATTCAGATGAAAACAGCCTTTATTTCAGCCTGAAAGTGCTCGGAAACATTGCCCTGTAAACTGGCAACAACATATGATTATGAATATGAACAAAAATCAGGTCCTATTAATAACAAGATGATACACATTTTAAACATTTACAAAGCAGCGTTTGTAATAGGCTAAACAATATTTATTTTAGATTTGTATAGGGTAGGCCTACACTAAATAACCACTGACGTTTTCTTTCATTTATCACACGGAAATGTTGATTTAGCATTTTTACGTTCGCTGTGCGAACAAAGACTGGCATCCACTGTACCAGGGTAAATCTATTTCTCCTGGACTCCAGCACCGGCCAGCAGAGCTGAATGTGCGCTCGCGGCTGGGATACTGCTCACACTACCCGACCTCAATTTCTCCTCGTCTTCCATCTTCACTTTTATTTCTTTGTTTATGTCGTGACCTGTCAAGTGACGTAACCTTACCAAAGAACTTCATAAAATATGAAAATAGATATTCTCAAATATTTAATATAGGCTATAGGGAACTGCACACAACATACATGGATTTAGTTTTTAATGACCCCACCCCACAAATAAAGTGATATCTATATTTAGTTGCATTAAGACTATTCCTCAACTGACATCATTTCCACAATGACCATCAATTTGGATATTAATATTTCATCTGTCTACAGTAGCTGACAGCAAACACTAACACCCAGAGGCTGATGTATTTTTCTTCATCTAGTCTTACGTAAATATTTTTGACTCATATCACATCTGATAAAAATGTTCCACTGCAGATAGATTTGACTGGAAATAGGTTTCAGGTCACATTTATTCTGCTGGTTGAGCACTCAGTGGGTGTCTGGGAGGCAAAGCTTAAAATCTGGATCAAAGCCCTTGCTCACTGACCCCTCTGGACCCCATCCACAATCAGAGAGAAAAATGCCCACTCCTGACCAGCATGCATTGGGCTTTCACAGTATGTGCGGTGTGGTGCATCTGCATGTTCATGCGTTGCAGTTGATTTCTGGTGTCTCTCTGGCCAGTTTAATGTCGAGCCTGAATCCAAAAATCCAAATGACTTGACGTGCGTTTTGGTTTTAGTGTTGACCAAATCTTTGAGGTTTGAGAGAGGCTTTGCACGTACTGTATGAGCTTAAGCTGCTTCTTCCCTTTGGACTTACAAACACCTCAAAGAGCAAGCGTTCAGTGAGCCCGAGCCTCTTTCACAAGAGGACAGTCAAAGTATGCAATGTTTCAGTCGGCTTCGGCAAGCTGTAAAAACAAGCTCTAGCAACAAACGAGGTCTTGTGCTTTCCTGCCGACTTGGCGGAGAAAGACAGTGAGACAGAGGTCAGAGAGGCAGCCGGAGGATGGGTGTAATCCTGCCGTTTGAAGTCACATCTGCTGCAGATTTCTCTCAGCCGAGCTCAGGCAGGAGGAAGTCTTGAGTCCGAGGGGGTGCTGCTGAGACTCCTCGAGGGTCACCTGCGCTGGAGCTGCGTTCACACGGCTCTCAGAGGAAGTGCTGGGATAATCAGATGCTCGTTGTGCAAATGTGGTAACATTTTACATTAATCTACTTGTTACATGTGAATAACTGATTGTTATAGGTTAGTAGTTAGGTGTAGCTATACGAATAAATGTACAGGGACAAATAATATAATTTTCGTATATAATATGTTGTATTTATATATATATATATATATATATATATATTTGATATTTGATCATTTAAAATAAAGCAATAAATACATTTGTTTTCTTTTACTTTCATTTGTTTAAAAAAAACAAAAAAAAAACTTGTATTGCCAAAATAATAATTGTCATAACAATAAGCATCCAACTGTTTTGAATATACTTCTAGCAAAGCATAACACAACTGACAATACATGAACCAAAAATGAAAAACAAGCCCAGATAGCTTCTAATAAGCAGACGTGTCATGGCAGCACAGGACAGTATTTACTGCACATACACTGCTGAAGAAACACAGAAATGAATGAGAGAGAGAGAGTGAAAAAGTATGTTCACAAGTAACAAAAATGTCATTGTGGAAGAACCAATTATTTATATCTATATTTGTTTATTTAATTTTATGATTGTAAATGTATTAATCTGAATATGTGTTTCTAAATTTCTATGTTTCTAAAATAAATCTGATTCGTGGTTAGCACTCACGGCCCTGACCTGACCTTTCTTACTCTGAGGTCTCGGGTGCGTCAGCTTCAGGGTGTTCACATGCCCGGCTCATTATTCACGAGCGGCCCAGGCCAATATCCAATGTCCCCACGGGTAATTCTTCACTCATAAATGTATCTGTTTGGAGTCTTAAGATATGACCTCCAGAGGGTTGTTTTGAGGTTTAATAAATGCAAAATCTAGTCTTGTGAGCAGTTAATGAGCACTCAGAAAATAAAAGTTTGCATACAAGTCAATGGGTGAATCGGTTTAGCTGCAAATGAGGCACGCACACACACACACACACACTCATGGTCAATCTTGTTGTCAGAACAGCTCTCCTGTGCTCAGCCTACCATGATGGAGAGAAAATGAAAGAGCGAGTTCATTCATATTCGAGGCTTTGTCAGCATATTCTCTTCAGGTCACTAAAAAGACAACAGCAAGTTGTAATGTGTCAGAATGGGTCGAGGCTTGTGTGCACACTGCTGTTTGGTTTGGTGTGCAGATGGAAATGTATTTATATACTTCAGGGCATTGTGGACTTCACAGACTTTGTGCCAGCAGTCATTTGGCGAGAGCATAAGCCATTGTGACATAATCTGTTGGAGTTGGACTGACAGGCTGAGTCAGAGAGGAGTCAGTGTCTGCCACACACGTCAGCCTCAGCTCCTGTCAATCAGAACACACTGCTTTTTGCTTTTCTCTACTAACTTTTTTTTTTTTTTAATCTAAAAACAAAACTATAAGTAAACATGTTTTTCTGGCAAAGAGAATATTTAGAAACCACATAGAAAAATGAATCTAGACGTAGACCTTGATTGAAGTTCATCTGGGAGTAATTACTAGTTAAATAAACATCATACAACAGCTCCGATCTTGACATTTGGCCTTCCAAAAGTCCTGATGCAATCCAACAGCACTGCATGCTCAGTAAAAAAAAACACATCCCATTATATTATTTGTATCATGATAGCATCATATCTTCTCATGGGTTACATCGTTGCTGCCAGTAGATGTCAGTAGGTGAGTAAATTACAAAAGAAACACGATCTGTTTTTACAAATGCAATTCATCCAAATATTTCCTGTTATTTACTGTTCACTGAAAAACACTAAACGTTAATTATTTTTTAAATTATGTTTTGAATGAGTTAGAAGAAATGGAAGTCTTTGAATCATTCACTCAGCCTATTTGTTCAAAACAACTGATTCATTCAGGAGCAAAACCCAAACCCAGTGAAAACCTTCATCCAACGATTATCTCTACTACTGTACAGTATACAGCATGTCCAAATTCATAGGCTGAAATACTTATATTATTTTGTTTCATTCACATGAAGTGTGTATTTATGAATGACAGTGAAGCGAGGCAACAGTAGATTAAATGACGATATTAGTTTGACAAATGTAATACATCCAGATTACAGTACTGCTACTCACATTCATACAGAATATGCTTTTTAAATGGCTGTGAAGTAATTATTTATCCAAATTAATCACTTACTTTTGATTTCGGATACAATGAAGTGTCGGCTACGACTGAGCCATTACATCATTCACTGACCGGATCGATTCATAAACACTAAATCATTTAGGTAAGAAACTAGTAAATTGTAGAATCATTCGTCTGATTCACTCATAAACACAGACTGATTCAGAAGAGAAATATCACTCCCGTGTGTTTGTTTAAAGACACAGTTGATTATTCTGATGTGGATTGACTAGGGACTATAGATGCAATATTGTGTCTAAAATGTAAGTTATTTAATTTAAATTATATTGCTTATTTAACTGCAATATAGAAGCAATATTACACTCACAATTACCTGCAAGCATGATATACCATATATCAAAATAAAGCATAATATACAATTAGGGGCAGTTTCCCGAACAGGGTTTAAGACTAGTCCTAGATTAAAATAAATGTTAAGAGCTGTCTCAACTGGAAAAGGCTTGCTCTGAGATATCTTAAAATACATCATTGCCATTGTTTGTTGTCTTAAAATGACATGTTTCTTAAAATTCTTAAATCCCGGCTTAATCTAATCCATATCCGGGAAACCGGCCCTTGGAGCATCTTTATTTTTTCTTTCCACGCCAACCCACAACCTAACCCTTACTCAAATATGCTTTCTATAACGGCCCTCTTGGATGTATCGTGTGTATGTGTCTGCGTATGGGGGTACCAGCTCATTATTCCAGCTCATTGCTTTCAATTATATATAAACAAGGAAAACAGCTTAGCTGACTTTAGTGTTTATTTCTCATAGTTTGGTAATGGCTTTCATACGATGCTGTAAACTATTTGAAAGCCCTTAAGAACGAGTTTAGATGACTAACTGCCACTTGGCCCGTCTGATAACCATCCACACCGAAACTCTCTTTGGCAGGATAATAATTCTGTTAATCTCCGATTACATCTTTTAAAAATTCAATTTCACACCTGAAAGCCATGTCTGATTTGGGTTTATTGCTTCAGACACTCCCATCATCCAAGTGAGCAATTTATGTGCTGAAGCTAATACTGCTGCGGAGTTCTGTTCCACTTTTACGGTGTTTACACTGCCATTGTTTACAGCGAGCGAAAGTGTCTCAACAAGACTGTGAACGTGAGACTGTTTATACAGCTTGATCCAGTCTTTTTTCAGTTTTGTTGTTTACACTTGACAAATTGCCCAAATACTTCCCTCGCCTGGAGACGAATGCGATTCGCTCGAGATGAAGGCGTTCTGGTTTTTGGAGGTGGCTGTTTTGCTGCGCGTCCTCACAAGACGGTTTGTTTACAATCCGCCGCTATCGCCGCCCTCATCTGCAAAATGTAAGAAAGATCCTCAAATAACATTTTTCCCCTCGTATGGCTCTGCTCAGGCAAAAACCCCCTTCAACCCAATCTGTACCTCCATCTGCTCCCTGCGGTTTAGCAGAAAACAGTTTGCTTCTCTCCTGTTCCACGCACAGAGCCGCCTTTTACAGACGAGTCTCAGATATCTCCCAGTGAGACTCACTAGGAATGCTGGGATATGTTAATACGGGTGTTAAAAACACACTCGGGGTGGTGGTGGAAGTGTGTTATGTTATGATCCTCGCTGCATCGAGGGGGCCGCAGCGAGTGATGATGTAAAGTTTATTGATTTACGGCATCGATCGGCCCCTCCTGCGGCACAGCACCTCTGAGGCATGTTGGTCCTCTGACAAACTCTTTCTTTCCTCGTCTCTTCTGCCTTTTTTTAGCAGCTCCAGTGCCCAACAACTGAGGCATGACACCGCAAATGAAGTATCGCTAATCATCCTGTACTCCAGAGCAGCAGAAATGACCTCTGTGCTGCCTTGTGAGTGCACAAGGGGACGTTGTGCGTAAGCTAGCTAGCTAGCTCTCAAAATAAGATAAGAAATGAACAAGGAAGAATTAAAGGGAACCAAGGTCAGAGTGGGTCTCGGCCCTTTGTATAATTCATGACTTGCGTCCTCCATAATGTTTTTCTCTTTCTTCAGACGGTGGCACCTCAGATAAATTGCGGCGTTGTAGAGAGCAGGACGGCAGTGTCCATGTCCTCATGTCACCGCGACTCAAGATGAAGAGATCGCAACCTCACGTTCATTATTCAGAGAAGCCGGAGCGAGCCAGGTAGCAACACCTGGGTGAAACCTGAGGGTCAGGCTGAGCACAGATAGACTTTATTATAGTGCTGCTGGAGAACTCAATGAATCCATTAGACCCCCCCCCCCCACACACACACACACAGCTAGATTTGCACTGACCCTTCAGCTGCACATGCACTTGATTTTCAATACATTAATAGTAATAAAAAATAAAAATAGTGAACAAATAATGTTATAGCTGTTCATTAACTGCTTTTATTGTTGTTTGTTGCTCCCACCGCATTTACCTTTTTTACTGTATTTCCGATCATATAAATGCAACCTTGGTTAGATTAAATAATTCATTTATTCATTCATTTATATTACCTACCTGAAACATTTGAATGGTACGGTTTTATTTAATATTTTATGTATTATTGTATTATATCCTTGTGTGTGTGTGGTTTGGTAATTTCTCATTTCCAATGCATTGAGAGAGATATATATATATATTTTTTTTTATTATTTATTTAAGTGTGTCTATTTTTGGGGCCAGCATGCAGCTTTATAAAATGTGATATGAATGTTATCTGCTTAAATCAGGTTCAAATTGAATGAAATTATTAGGCAGCATGAAATATTTATTATTTACGCAGTGGAACAAATAATCTTAATAGAACCTGATTTTTCAAATGAAACCAGTTTCCTCTTTTCTTTAAGATTTTTCCTACTGCACCATAATTATATATTACTGAATTATGACATACCAAAGCGTGACAGCTCTCTGCCTTGATGTTTCACATTTGAACGCTACATATCATTTTGGCAATCAGACACGGCAAACGCATATGAATGATTTGCATTTGTGTTTATTCTCCCGCTTTAGACGGGGTCTTGCCGTACTGCCATGGTTCATGTGTTCTGTTATTCTGTGATCATACTTCAACTCGCTAGAACGACATGCGTGTCATTGCCTACAGAGCAACACTCCATATATTTTATTCCTTTCTAACTTCGTGTAATTACCAAAGGCATTGGCTTACGTCGTGGAATGCTACCAATCTTCAGAACGGAGTTGGGTTTCTGTATCTGTTTCCAGATCTGAAACATTTACGCCTTTGGCAAAGGCCCTGATTTCTTTGTTTCCAGCATGCGTAGATGTATTGGTCTTGATATTTCCCATCCTGCGGTTTGCCCAAAGGGACGTTGTTATCATGCAGCTTTCTTGAACTTCTGAAATGTTAAATGCGTCGGTTTGTCACATCAGATTTCCTCTACATGCTATGGGACTACCATAATAAACACACCATTTCTTGTATATTTGTACTTGCCAGTGATAATGGAGGTTAATATTAAGACAATGCTATAAACAATGACCTTAGACTCTCTTAAACCTAATCAGTCATCACCAGGTTTTCTCATATTCAATACAAAAACATAGCGTGAGGTAAAAAATGCAGTAATGCTGAAAGATACTGGATGAAGCGATATCTGAAAACATTCAGGCTTATCATCACCTTTCATGTTACGTGATCCTCTTTAGCATTTCTTTATATATGAATGAGTTTCTGAATCTGCTGAAAACACCCTCCACCGGGACAGAGAACGTCTGGTTAGTTAGGCGCTGGGCTGTCAGAATTCCACGCCACTCTCAATTTAACCACAGTAAACACACACACACACACACACACACAGTGTCAGCTCAGTGCCATGGTTTGGTCAGGTTGCTTCAGACAGACGTATTTTAGTTCTGCATTAGCGTGAGAAAATCCAACAACAGAAACAAACACAATTCAAGGAATTAGAAAAATCTTCTTGCTTGTTTAAACCATCTATCTGGAATAGCTTGCTTTTTTTTCTTGACATTTTCATAAAGAGTTTCGTTACAGGCCAAATAAACTCATTCATTCATTTATCAATCACTGAGAATAGTGTTTGTTCAGATAGTTTTATTTTTGTCATATTTTAGTGTTTGTATTTCTCATGGGCAAATTAAACTTGAAATAAATATTAAGATAACGGAGGAGTTGAAGAGCACTGATATAAACCGTGCGTCTTTATTAGATCTCACACACCTGGAGACTTTGGTCGGTGTGTAATTGTAGGCCAGCGAGACGCTCTCGGTGTGAGAACATGCCTGGAGACGGCCTGCTCTGGCTCGAGGCCAGCTGAACCGATAGGTTAACAAGAAGAACTTGTTCTTATCAATGGGGCCCTTTATTCGTTCTGTACACAGACACACTAACAGCCCTGCAGGCATAACAGCACCGCTGACACCAGCACCGCTCTAATCACGCCGCTTTAAGTGACGCGGCCAGAGAGGCATTGCTATTGTTCCTCCGGCGTGGAACACGAGAAGCGTCCGGTCGAGCCGAGCTCTGCCCCGATGGTCAGGCGTCTCTCTCCTCAGCTGGGTTTATCTTGACTGAGGGCTAGCGGCGGCTTTGGGATAGAGAAAACAGTCCTTAACAGGCTAATCTCTTGTGCTAAATCCTTGTGAAAGCAAAAGTGTTTTTGACAGCATTTAATTACAAACAGCGTGGCTTCAGGTAACTCCTCCTCACGCACTCGTACACTTCCCAGCAATTATGTCCTTTTGGTCTTGTCAGTGCAGCCATTTTTCTGTGCACTGCGTAGCTCAGCATTTCCACTCATGCAGCAGAAAGGCCAATTGCACCATTACTCACCGGCCAGCGCTCTGTGACCTCAGCAGAGGTGACCTGCCTTGACTGGGACACAGACTGATGGGCCAAGACAGAGAGAGCCTGCTCCATACTCATCAGACCAGCCACAGTTTTAGTTTGGTGTCAAGATTGCGTTCTTAAACTTCCACTGACAATCTGATTGATTCATTCCTTCATTTAATTTAGCATCGTATCATTTGTACTTGTACAGTACTGTGCACTAGTATTTTCATCACCAAATAAAAAAAAAAAGAAATGATTAAAAAGAATGATTAAAATGTTTATATGCAATGTGTTTACTAAAATATATTTATTATATATACTTTATTTAATATTGAATTATATAGTATTAAAAAGTAAAAATAGATATACACAGTGCGTAAAAAATGTTGTTTCAGATTAGGTTTAGGTTAAGATAATAATAATAATAATAATAATAATGATAATAAAACATTATTGTGAAATAATATTGCAATTTCAAATATATATATATATATATATATATATATATACACACACACATTTTTTTATTATTTATTTATATTATTTAATTTTATTTTTGGGAACCCTGATAAATTATTAGGACGCCTTAACAAATGCAACCTTTTCAAAATAATAATATTTATCTGAAACAGAAATTATTTGTAGCAATGTTAAAATAAATAAATACATTTAAATTGAATTAATCAAATCTTTTTTTTTAAATCACTTTCATGTTTCCTTGCATAAAAAAAAAAAAACATGCAAAAAAAAATAAAATGCACAAAAAAACCCAAAAAACAATGCACATATTCTTGATAATGCTGAACAAAACCAAGAATCCCAACTTCTTATGTTTCTCAGTTGTTCTGAAGAGTCACTGTCGATGGCCAGCCTCTCTCGTTACTCTTATTGTGTGTCAGTCACTCAAACACCCACCTGCCGTCTTACAAAGCCTTCAAAACCTGCTGAAACACTTGAAAAGGACTGTAACGTTGTTTCTGTTTGTTGCTAAGTCCCGCGCACAATGCAAACACAGAGATAAACCTGAAGTGAATTAGAGCACGTTTATACATACGTGGGTGACTTGGCAGCGCTAACATCCACAATTTTAAGGGTTGCGTGGCATATTTCTTCTGAATAGGCCGAGATCCTTTCATTTGAAAAAATGTGTGACGGAAAATCATAAATCACATGATATACTTCACGGCGCTGGAATGGTGGAGAAAGATTTCACAAATGTTTTTCCCTAAGGGGAGAATGCGGTATCTTCTGCGGTGGCTTTTGGTGAAAGATGAACATATTAGTCGTAGTAATAGAACACCAGACACAGTTTTCTGGGATCAGCTATTAGCAGGAAACATGAAATATGTTTGTTATGAGTTATCATATTTTACAGAACTGCATACACAACATTCACTGCAGACGCTTTAATAAAAGAACACACTTTAGCCCCATTCCTTGATCTGTTCTGGCTTTAGTTTTCTTTTGTTGTATTTCTTCTATTCTTTTTCAATGTTTTTTCATGATTAAAGACAGCAGCACGGAGAAGATGGATATAAACGTCTAGTTCACTACGTTCACAAAAACATTAGTACTTCTGCTGGTGTTCCCTACAAACATTAGTGCTGTGATATTCCCTCAGAGCAGCTCGTTTTTACTCCGTCCCTTGAAAAGTTTTCCTTTACTGTCCTCCCCCACAAGCCAGTAAAGGCATCTTTTTTTATTTCCTTTAGCTTTTGGTTATTTTTCAGCCAAGAAGCTCAGTATACACAAGCCCCTGTGTGTGTGTGTGTGTGTGTGTGTAGGTGTTCCTCAGCCTCAGGTCATTTAGATGGAGGCTTTACAGTTTCCTCTGTACAGTCAAAGGTAGATGTTTTGACATTTTTTAAGTCTTAAACCCTCCACACCACTTCTTGTGTGCGGTGGGCTTCTCTGTGAATAGATGCACAGCCACACACACTTACTGTACATGCTCACACTGGAGATAGAAAAATAACACAGCAAATACAACTAGCTGTGTGTGTGTGTGTGTGTGTGTCAGCTTTTAGCAAAGTAATTACAATGAAATATGTATAATTGCATTGCCATTTTATATTTTGTTTTCGTTTTAAGTATAGTTTAAGTTTTGATATTTGTGTTACATGCTTTTGACATCTTTTGTTACTTTTTTATATTTGTTTTAAATCTGGTTTCAGTCATTTGCACTTCAACTATCGTTAATAAATGACACCTTTTTCTAACCTATTTGTAATCAATGGATTGTTCTGCAATATTTTAATATAAATCAATATAAATAAAATAATGGTAATTGTTGTATATCAAGCATTTTTTTTACCATACAGATTATTAATGCATATGGTTGTGTATATCATAATTGTCTGAAGTCAGACCTCTTAATCATACTAATTGGTTAAATCACAAGTGTATTAATTAGTTTGACACATTAAAGAAATTAAGCGCCAAATATTTGCTTTTATGTAGAGAAAAAAAACACATAACTTGCATATTGACATTTACAAATGTATGTACTGTATAAATACATTCACGTTTATAATGGGAAACATAATTTGTGCCGTGGCAATGTTTGCTTTATTTCAAGGAAAATGTCAAGCGCCTTGCTTTTCTGAGTCCAAAATGCAAATTTCCAGCTTAATTTGCAGCTAAACTCAGTCTTTGTCTGCAGCGGTTGCTATGTTACTAGAAATCATTTCCACACAGACTCTTGATGAGCAGAAACTTAGATCCACATCTTATATTGGAGGAGATCTAAAATGCCAATGCTTGTAGTGAATTCCTAAGGACACATGTCCAGTTATATTGACGGACGTCAGATCCAGACACGGCGGATCGCTCGGTTTGTTTACAGACTTGCGTAGGCTGGGAGCTTTACAAGTGTATTTTTTTTTCGGTTTCTGTTAGCCAATTTTCCACTTGAAGTTTGAACAACATTGAAGGTTGTTTTGACATCACAGCATACGAAATATGAAAGAGAGAGAGTGTTTCTGGGTTAGGGAAGCTCAAAAGTAAAGTATATGCTTTTATTACTGTTAAAAAGGACTTTGTGAGAGCCGTGGCTTTGGATTTTCTTTTGGCAGCAGGCTTGTCTTTTCTGAGTTAGCGCTGTGTGTGTGAAAGGGGAAAAAAGCTTGACCCTCACAGTCATAATTCGTATTATCGGCAGTATCGGAGCAAAAACAGTCAGAATGCATCATCACCTGGCTTTCTAGCCAATCACATTAATTGAAGTGCAAAAAAAAAAGTACTTGTGCTCGTAGCAAAACAAGAAGCACCGACTGATTTTCCAATAACCAAAAGCATCTCAAGGTTGTTTGAATGCAAGCCATTGTTATAATGTTTGGAGCGAATGTGCCAATTGTGGAAATTTCTTTTAAAAACTCTTCTTTTAGTTTTGAGCAGTCTTTTAAAATTAATTTTAAATCGTTTTTTGCCTAATCGGCGCATTCTGAACGCAAGCCCAGCAGGAACGTGTTTCAGAAAACCGCATGTACTCTCTTATCCAAGCGTTTCCACATGCAGGGCAATCTGTTTGACAGAACAATGTCATCCTAGGTCGCCTGCAACAGTGCTGCTCTTTGAAGATGGTTGCTGTAGTATGGTGTCTGTAAGTCTATACACCCGAGAGACAATGGACTGGCTCTGTGCCGTTGTCATCTTGATATGTTTGGGTTAAAAAAAAGAGAGTGGTAACAGCTTTTTAAGATTGACTGTGACACCGAATACAAGATCGAACTGTTGCCACACTGACTGAAACCAGCCGACATTGTGCAGGGCCAACAAAAACCGACTCCCTGCTCGTGGAATCGCTCGCTTTTGCCACAATAGATTGCAATAGGAAACAATTGCAAGGCAATGTGCTGAGGGTCTGAAATTGAAGCCCACACCCAGAAAGGGGCTCCTGCCATCCCGAAGAGGATCACAGCCAAAGCTATACGATCCTGCCGCGACACAGCTGAACAAATGCTGCCACAACGCTTCTTCCCAGCAGGCCTCGCTCTCAAGCAAACAAACCAGGGATAAAAAGAAAGACCACACCACGAAGCATAGTGATCTTGGCACATAAACATCCAAATATGCTTAATAACGTAACCCGAAGATCTGAAACAGTGGAGCGATCCGCCCTGCAGGTGGTACACGACGTGAGCTTCATAATACTAAAAATAAAAATCTGTGGCGAAAAGCTTCAAGCTTAAAAGTGACCTGCATTGATAATGTAAGATATTGCAAGCATTTTAGGCTATTTAATATAGTGTACACTGACCCTTTTTTATTATTTTTATTTTTAGGCTTTTAAAGGTATAACATTGCTATTATGCGTGCATTACCTTATTTAAATAACGCGTATGGGTAATAATACAAAAAAACAACAACTAGAGGTTAACCTTTAAAACGATCTTCACTTGCTAGTACATTTCAGGAGTAATACACGTGATGTTGAATATTAATGTTAAACATTGAACTTAAAGAGTTCATATGATGCGATGTCAACTGTTCCTTTCTCTTTGGACTGTTACAAGCTGTTGGTGCATAGATAAGATCCCTGAAGTTGCAAAGAATAAAGTTTCAAAACCAAAGAGATATAAAAGTTATGACTTGTCCACACCCCCCTAAAACGGCTCCATAAACAGTAACCCACTTTTCTACGTCACAGAGGAAAATAAGGCGGAGCTATTATTCTCGCTGTGGTGTTTCTGCAGGCGCCATGTTCTGGAGACTACTTTGTTTTGTTTTTCCAAAAGAGGACGCATCATGTGACGCATAGCAACATCATATACCCGTAGCATGACATTTTCAAATAGAAACACTAAAATTCGATTTTCATGTAAATTAAGCTGTTTTTGAAGTCGCATTTAAAATAGAATAAACTGACCTAAATAAAAAAAAAAAAAATGAATAAATGAATGAAGTGTAATATGCATGTTAGAAAATCATCATTATACATATATTACATTGTAATGACTTATTAACGCTACTTTTGTGGTGCATTTGGGTTGTTACATTTTTTTATTTTTAAAGTGTATAGCATTTCTTTTTAAAACGGTCATTAAAAAGAAGCCAGTATCAACACTTTTTCTTCTATTTCAGTGATCTACTCTGTTTTATTGAATTTTATTTATTTATTTATTTTTTCTTATGGGTGCCGTCTGGTGCAATGATTCCATCTACTGATCTATAAAAGAGAAAAGAGAGTAAACAAGCTACGCTACCATGATCATACTTGCAGCAATGTGGATTTTAATCAAATTCCCACAGATTGTCCTTGGACTCAAAGATGTCAGAAAAAAAAAGTACTGTGGTACCGTGGTGCTTGGTCTGACAGGTTTGATGACCACTTACTAAGGCAATTTACCATTAGACATTGCACTTGCTGACACATGCGAGTCTAACAACAACAGAACGGGATCAAACCAGCACTTTTGACTGTCAGCACAGTGTGAATGTTTCTGCAAAGCAGTGTTAACTGCCTGAGCTTAAAGCCCAAATTTGTTTTCAATTAGTGTCCCAGTGCTGTTGAATAGGTTCTGACAGCGGGCCAGTCACTTGGTTCAGTTTAAACTGCAGGTGGCATCAGCGATGTGCATTAGAGACCCACAACCCTTGTCATGCTGAGCTGAACCCAGACATAACTGAATAAATCCAGAAAAAAGGACCGTCTGCACCACAAGTGAAAACCTAAACTAAATCGAATACAACTTCAGCCCAAGACCAGGAGCACATGACGTGAATGGACAGCAAAGTGGTTTTCTTCTCCAACATCTCCACCGTAGAAGTGGGTTCTGGTTATGTCTGTATCTCCAAACCTATGCCTAGAAGGCATTTCTGTCCAACATGTGGTCATGGAGAGCTGTGTGCATGTGTTTTATTAGGTGATAGACAAATAAAGTGTATTAGAAACAATGTGTGGGAAGACAGACCCTGACCTTGAGCTGCTGTCATCTTGACTCATGTTTCAGAAGGGTTTCAGTGTCAATACCCAAAAAAACCAAAAAAAAAATCCTTAATATCCTCCATATGCCCATGTGAGAACAACATCTTGGGTACGCGGTTGTCTTTTCCCTCAGCCTTGATCAAAACAATATTCCCTCAATATGTTAGCTCGTCTCGTCTTTGCTTATTGCTCTTGGATTTGACTAACAACAAAAATATATGAATAGCCCTCCTTTGACACGACGTCTGCTTTGATGAGGTTGTTATTCCGACAGCTGCCTACTCTTCTTCCAGGAGAAACGTGCGGCGTGTTGTTACGCCTGAAAACCTGCTGTGAAGCAGTTGTTGAAAGGAAAAGCACAGAAGAAGAAAGGACTACAAAAAAAGCACCTAATTAGAGAGTGAAAGAAATGAGCTCAGTGATTATGAGGTGGGATGGATTCCCCATCTTCACCTCGTCCTGGAGGTTCCTCAGAAGCTGTGGACCCACAGGAAAAAGCAGTGCATTGTGTCTGGGAAGAATTGGGTCTGCTTTCACCAGAGCTCCTGCCGCTCAGCATGAGTAGAGGCTGCCAAGAACAGCAATAGCCCACATCCCCACCCTCCGCTCGGGGCAGTTTGCCAGCTCCCTGTACCCTAGTGCTCCATAGGGCATAGGGGGGTGAGGAGATCAGCTTGCCCGTGGACCTGACCACCTCCAGGTCACCAGATGAGTGCGGTATTGTAATTTGGTCTGTTAAGACGAAACGCAGAGATGCGGACGTGGAACTTCATTTGGAACTTATCCAGGACATCATAATATACACATCACATCTAACCAACCTGGTCTCAGAAAAAAAAAGTTTACCTCTGTGCACTTTTTGTGCAACCTTGTTTTTTCGTACCTTACTGCGCCACAGTCTCAAAGAGAAATGACAACTGGGTGGAGCTAAAACACAAGTGCAATACGTGACCCCTGGCACAGTATAGCTGTATTATATTATAGGTATTATTATAGGTATGGGCATGTGTTTCTGTGGTTCAGAATTGAAATATCCGTGGACTGTTAAAAGTTGATGTTCGGTCAAGTTGGAAATATGCCCTACACCAGAAAGTGTCAGAGTTTTACTGCAGTGATATGTACTTGTTGGTAAATATTTTGTGTCTCGCTCAAAAAATGGCGCAGGTATGTTTATTCAATGAGACCAGGCAGAATCTAACAAACATTGTTTTATATGTAGTGGCCCCTTGGAGTTCTTTCTAAAGAGAGAATGACCGGAAAAAGATAAAGGAAGGAGAAAGAAATAGGTAAGGGAAAGAAACGAGTGATTGTTCAAGTGCATGGGGTTGAAACTGAAGACAATTTGGGTTGTCGGACTGGAATGATCCTATCTTTTACCCGACTCTGCTATAGAACATGCTTGATGCCTGCTGACTACTATGACACAAATACCCTGTCTACATATCACACACAATCCTCTACCACTTACTCCTTACCAATATTTTAGACACAATACTGAGGAATGTTGACTGATGGCAAAAAATAATATTGAGATGGTCTGAAACTGATGTTCATGTGTTTTCTCTCATCTTTCACCACGCAGACACATGTTTGAGGAGAGACTCGCCATACAGACTTTGGTTTGAAATGAATATATTTAAAACACATATATATATATATATAGATATACTGTGTATATACAAATGAATATTCATTATTAATGGGGTAATTAAACAAAATAACTTATGGCAGCTAATTGAAAATATTTAAAAGTCATTTGAATTAATGCTGCACTCTTTTTTTAAACCATTTAAGATTGAAGCATCAACTTCATCCGTCTGCAGTCAGTTTTTCAGCCAGCCAGCAGTTTTTATTTTACTGAGAGCAAATATTCATATAAGCTATAAAGTGATGTTTGATGAGATTGAATAAGTTAACAAATTGTTTAATGAGTTTTCACTGAGTTACTTCTATTTAAAGAAACATTACTTTAGGAGGTATATGATA
>JAUMHR010000079.1:4700527-4712627 GCA_032361145.1 Enteromius fasciolatus
GCATATTAGCCCGGTTCTGTCAACACTGCACTGGCTCCCTATCAAACATCGTATAGATTTTAAAATCTTGTTAATTAATGGCTTAGCTTCTCAGTACTTGAGCGAGTTCTTATCACATTATAGTCCTCCATGTCTGCTGCGTTGAATAGGTTCTTAACTGATGAAGAAGAACTGACAGAGCAGCCACCAAGTGTTAGACAGTCTTCTAGATTATTACATGATGACACCTCTGTTTGTCAGGTTTTACTCAGTTGTTACTTGACGTCAGTGGCTACCATCAGCTGTTCGATTACCCACATTTTCAAAATATCCTCTGTGTTCAACAAAAGAAACTTTGGAACAAGTTGAAGGTGAGTAAATGTTGACAGGATTTTCATTTTCGGCTAAACTCCCTGTAAGTGACACTTATTAATGAGAGAGTGGGGAAAGTAATTGGTGTGCAGCTGACGGCAAACCCCTTTGAATAAACTGACTTACTTAACACATTAAAGAAGAAATCCATTCACCCTTTTCTTCATCGCTCTACTCTGAAAACATAAGCTGGGCTGCGGTGGAAACAACGAATGAAAGCAGCACTTTCTGGAGCAAACTACTGCTTGTCTTTCTGCTCCTTTGCTTCCTAAATGAAAAACATATTTAGAGAAACCTCAGCGACTCTCGCTGTGAGCCTGTGGCCCTGTCTTTTATGTTTCAAGCCTGTGCGTCGAATGGCTGGGTAATTACATCATTTGGAAGTGGCGTGAAAGCACTTTACAAGACGATGTAACTGAAATGCTTTATTGCTTTCAGAACGGCCAATTAAAAGACAACACCTGGACCACAGAGGGGCAGTAAAATGGCCGCTTCCTCCAAACAAGGGAAAGCAGCATGATCACGTGCTGAAAGAAACCATGGGAGCTTGTGTTCCCTTCCAAGTTCTTTTTTTAATCACTTTTCTTCTCTGAACGCAGCCGACAATAGAGCCTCACATTTGTGCACTTGGACCGTAAGTCACCCGACTGACTTGGACGAAACAGAATTAATAAAACCCATTTCCTACGGAGGACATATGGCCCGGGTACAACATAAACTTGTTCAGGGCACTCTGCTGAAAAGGAAAACAGCTCTTCTTAGACCTTCTCTCCACACCCCTGACTTTCACTCTTGCTCTGTCGTTGCTTCGCTCTACAGTTTCCTTGTGGAACAGGAATTACGTTCATCAGATTAAACAGCAGCCTGCATTCATTCACCGAGCTGTAAACTACCCAGACGCGGTTTGAAATAAAGTTTAGTGATACGTCCAGAAACACACACACATCCTTCCCTCAGCATGGCTTCGTTTGAGAGATGTACTCAGCGTGTGGAAGTCAGGGATCATCGTGCTAATAAGACAGAGTCAGAGAAGCTACTGTATTAATAAAATCCTGCTGCTACAGACTTTAAAACGTCTCTTACCACCTGCAGCGCTGAGTTAAGAGATGGACGAAAATGAGAAGCATTAACCCTGGTGATGCTTACCAAAACCAGTTCTTATTGGAGGAAGGTCATCTGAAAGTCAGCTTTAAATATAAGTATTGATGAAGAGTTTGACTCCAAAAATAACTAAATAAATAAAAAAATTCAAAATTGTGTTGTTTTTGTTGATTTTATTTTGTATTCCAATTAATCTCAATTAACTAGCACAATAAAACCCAACAAAAACATGATGAATGAATAACAGTAATATATATATACATACACAAATCTTAGATTTGATTAATAATTAATGATTCTAATCAATGTTTTGAAAAAGAAAGAAAGAAAGCTAAACACAAGTCCTTGGTCTTGAAAACAGGCTCAAATATTTTTTTTTAATTCACTTTTCTTGTGAAAGGTTCATTCATTCATTAATGTTTTGTATTATAATATCTAGAAAAGTTTAAATGTTCCTTTTACCCTACTTCTTCTTCCTCTTCTTGGAAATTTGAATATTTTACAACAGTGTTATATGTTGTGTCAACATGTTTTCATTTCTCACTTCACTGAAACCCTTGAGCTTTAGTTTTCATGAAGACCTTGAGACACTTGAACCAGGTGCAGAAAACACCCTGAAAGGAACGTTTATTGTCAGCTTCAGTTTCATCGAGCATTGCTCTCTGATCTTCTCTCAGAGTTCAATTAAATCTACAGTCACTCCAAAAACCTCTTCATGCTAGAATATGCCACAAATCATCTTTATTTGATTTAAACTCCCCCTGTCGGGGTATTGATTCAATCCTTCCGTCTCCATAAATAAGCCCCGTGCAGCGCTGTATGGAGAGGCCAGCAGGTCTGCTCTCCACCTGTGGATGCCAAGGCTGCATCGGATCTAAATGGCATCCATTTGAGTCACTGAAATATTTATAGATGCTCCCGGCTCCGGGGAGAGTGGATTATGTGTCCAAAACTGGTATAGTAACACTGCAGCTTTGTCTCTATGGGCACAGACGGCCAATACAGTCAATTAATAACTCAACTGACCTTTCCATGCCTCCTATCTATTTAGAGAATCTGATATTTGTTAATGTAATAAACCTGTGGCAATATGAAGAGGAGGGGCCATTCACAAAAACCTGAAGACAAGCTTGTCCCTTGTCTTTTGACCCATGAAAAAGATTTCAACTACATTCCATAAACGAACATTTCAGCAATTCAGACAATAAACCCTAAAATGGTTTAACTCCATAGCCGCTTGCACACACACACACACAACATGTCCTCTTCAGCTGTGTACTGCTTTAATTATTATCATTAGTAGTAATAGTAATGCTGGCCAACATTGGCATCATTTATTTATTTAATAGTACTACTACTAGTACTAATGAATCCCCACATTAAGCATTATAAAAATAAATTAATTAATTAATTTTAAAAGTAAGTCAGTTTTCATATTATATTTGCGTTTTGATTAAAAAAAAGCAAAATGTAATCTAGAAAAAACATTTCCAAAGTCAGCTTCATAAGACAAAAAGACAGGATGTTGGAATTGATTTTCTCATTCATTTTATTTTATTTTTTACATTTATTTGATTGTTATTCAATTGTATTTTATTTCAAATTTTAATTTAACTTCATTTTATTTTATTTTAACTGCAAAGCGGGAAATCTGCTGGTCAAGGGGGATATCTAATGGTTCTTCATTATATTTTCTCATCTTGCTCAGTGTGTGTGTGTGTGTAACAAAAAGAAAAAACCAACAACACAGATTAGGAAAGTCCCTTCTTTCTGCTAGAGACTCTGACTGTTGGAACTCGTTTCCTCCAGGTCATCTGATCTGGTTCAGGTTTGTAAACTGATCTACTTTCCCACCCTTTATCTTCCTCCACAAGAGAGCCCTGCAGATCCAGATTCTTCTACAGAAACCTGTGTACTCTTTCTGGAGATCTGTTGAGTTAGGCTAGAAACATAATCTCTAGTCCAGCACTTTTCCGCTGCACCGTCCTCTAGACATTTCTATACTTGCATGTTTCTGCTCAAGTAATAGCTGAAAAAGGCTCGTGGTGTCCCTCAGGTCTCTGTCTGTGAAGCAGAGATGACTCACGGTTCTTGAATACGATCGTTTAATCCCAATCCACCCTCGTTCCTATCTACCTGTGGCTTCAGCAGGTATTATCAGCTCTGTGTCTCAGGCCTCCTGCTGCTGCAGATGGATGCTTGCAAACTTTACTGCAGTGGAATGGATTGAAGGCTTTTTGTGTGTTTCTTTGAACAAAGGGACCGTTCACAAATGACTCTGGTGGACCCCTGCGTGTGTATTAACTCTGGAGCCGACCTGAGACTTCCAGAGTTAATCCAGAGCAAACACAGTTACACCAACTCCTCCATACAGCGTTTAAACACAGTTTCTCTCCTAAGGGGATTCGAAAAGAAGAAAAAAAAAGAGTTGTGCAAGCTATAATCGGTTGTTTGCATGCCAGTTGCATAAACTTATTCTTCATGTTAAGACAGTGTTTTAAGAGCTAGTCTGACCAACTAGCAAGCCAAGAGTATTCAGTTTTATTTTTTGGATTCATCTTTGACTAATATACATTTTTATGTAACTGAATAAAAAAATGGGACCAGTCTTGAAGAAAAATTTAGTTGACTAACTTTTAAGGCTACTATTAAAAGGCAAGTATTGCATAAAAGGTTCACTTACAAACACAGTTAATGATAACTTAATATAACCACAAATCTACCACGAGCTGTGAAGTTGCTAATCAATCTTCTATGCTTTTGAGAAAGCCATCAGTTTGCATTATTTAAATATAGTTTGCAACTTGTTTTAAATAATTGCGTTTAACAGCAGAATGGTTTTACTCTGAAAGTCATAAATCTAAACGAGTTGTGTTCCAAATGTGAGGCCCATATCTCAAACAAAGAGCTTTCAGTGAGACTTGGTTTGGGTGCAGTATCAAATGTTTCTACTAGACGACATTAGCTTACCATTCATTTCCAGTAAGGTCAAATAAACTGATTTCAGAAATAACCGTGGCCACATGGAGTTAAACTGTGTCCCTGATTATTCTGAAACAAAACTCAACATTTTCCCACATGCTATATTAGAAGGACAGACATTAATAAATAAATAAATTTGTGAGCGCCACACTAATAAATGAATTGAATGGAAAGATGAATTCTAAAAAGTTTTATTTAAAGATACAGTTCACAACTTTAAAGGCTTTTTAAAAAAAAAATAAATAAACAAAACATAAAAACATGAAGTTTAAAACAAAGGAAAAAAATAAAAGTGTCTGGCCTAAAATTGCTTTATTGCAATGCATAATTACTGCAAAATTTAAAATAAAAATCCTAAGAAGAGGTAAGCTCAGTTTACCCCAGCACTTTTGGCTCAAGTTACCCCACTCTTATTATTTAAAAAACAAATCATCCAGCAGTTTAGATATTACATCACGCTATAAGTATAGCCTCATATTTTAACTACCAAAATAACAAATATATATATATATATATATATATATAGTTTTTTTAATATGTATTTTATTTATTTATTTGTTTGTTTATTGTTCAGACACAAGAATTAAGAGTCCTTGAATAAA
This sequence comes from Enteromius fasciolatus, assembly GCA_032361145.1. NCBI lineage: Eukaryota > Metazoa > Chordata > Actinopteri > Cypriniformes > Cyprinidae > Enteromius > Enteromius fasciolatus. The sequence continues at coordinate 4,705,564 of JAUMHR010000079.1, forward strand.
TGATTAAATAAATACTTTGAACATCCCAAAACCTAAATCCAGTTATTAATTATGGTTTGTGTCTCTCTCCAGCAGGTCGTCATATCACCAGTTTTGTAGAAGGTTGCCTGGTAACTAGGCTTAGCTCATCTAATGATCCTGCACACAATCAACTTTTAATTAGTGACGTGACCAGTGACAGTCTTGTGTAGCTGACCTTCAGACTGAAGGGCTGGGAACTGCTTTGAACCGTCAAGAGGCCACATGACTGACAGGTACATCAGCAAATCAAAAAGAACATGATGCACACATCTCCCAGAAATCCTGTATAATGTAACCTATCCAGTCACGACTTTAAAACATCTGAAGTGTTTCTGATTTTGAATGCTGTAGGAATCAGACGTCTGAGGCTAGGACAGTATAGACTAAATAGAAATCACAGATTTCTAATTAAAACTATAAAACATCCTCAGCTGAATAGCGTTTATATGAAGATTATTACAATGTATGATTATATTAACCTTCCTAAGATATCTATTTTAAAGATCATTATTTTGTGCATTGGTGTAACAGAATATGTTCACATGCTTGAATGTTTTAAAATACTGTACATCATTGTAGCTCCTCTATGCCCCGCCTCTCTCAGACACCTTATTTCTATGAAGCCCCTCCTTCTGACAAGCACAGTCTGCTCTGATTGGCCAGCTGACACAGGACCTCACAAGCATGCATCAGAAACGTAAAGGCACTTACCGTATTCACAAGCTCAGCTTTCAAAATAAATGTAAAGAGAGTTAATTCTGTCCATAGTTTTACATCAATTTAAACTTGAAAGAGGAACAGAGTCACGTGACAGACACGGAGCTCATTTGTATTTACAGTACACAAGCTATGATTGACTCCACTGTGATGTGACCTCTGTCTCTCTCAAACACAAAACAATGTAAACAGTCAAAACAGTTTTATTTATATTATATAATTATATAAACACATTTATGAGCACGTAACCCAACCCTTGCCCCTAAACCTATCATTTGTCAATGAAACACAAGACATAGCAGACAAATACAACTACCGTAATTTATAGTCTTCTGAGGCAAAATCTTCCATTATCTTGTGATCGATTGGGTCATTCTACAGGACGGGAATATGTATTTAAATGAGCTGTGAGTGCCTTAACATAGCGGGATCATTTTTAGCTTTAAAATCCTTGTTTTACTCTCTTCTTCGCTTGAAGACTTGGAATGCAAAACGACTTGTGAGGGGTGTTTACACAAGGTATTTTAGGCTTCTGCTGGGAGACTATGTGCTTTGTAACTCTGCAGATCTTATACATGCTATATACACAGTATCACACTAAAGAAAAGGAAACATAGAAATCCCATCATATGACCTCTTTAAAAGCTGTGTAGATAACTGATCACATGTCAAACCGGAATACTCCTGACCTTATTTAGGACATGAAATGAATGATGATGCACATTCCATCCATTGTTTGCAGATTTGGCAAGGCGCCCGAGTCTGATACGCTCTAAATGCAGCGTTTTGATTGAGGGGACTCTTCTACCTTCCTCTTTGACTCGTGGAGAGACGGCCAGCTGTTAAAATCATCAGGATGTCCCTTCAGTGACTGCACTGCTTGGTTTCTTCACGCCATGTGTCGAGGGTGATTGAACATCCAGCTGCCTGCATACTGCCACTTAATGGGTTTTGTTTCATTTTATTCTTAATTTTCATTTTAATTCATTATTTTATTTTAATTTATTTTAGTTTATTTTAGTAATTCATTCATTTATTTAACTGTAGATGACGGTGATTGAAAGCACATCGCTTTTTAGCAGCAGACTTCTCTAAAACAATAATAATTGCAGTATGAGTCTAGCTCCCGCCTACATTATTATTTAGATTTTGTGATGAGACATACAATTTATCTGTCTGCAAAACCAAATTCACTTCTGTTCAAATAATTTTCATCCCTGTTTGTCAGAATAAATCTCTGTCTGAGCACTGAACTGGTCTGATGACTGGACATTTCAAAACCCTTTTTCTCGTGGAATCAATCACGTTATCTAAAGCGGTGTCTGGTGCTTCGTTTTAAAGACTGGCTCAGATCTCTGGAGCATGCTATCTTCACTTTATGAAAGTATGGACCAATGTCAATTTATCAGTAATTTCTAGAATTGCACATACTGTATAGATCTGCCAACTGAAGGATTGATGAGTAGCCAATTAAATAAGACTAATTTGTTCCCTTTATGTGTGGCAAGTATGTCAGAGCGTTGTTTTGTTTTTTGTTTTTTTATTTTCTTCAGTTAAATTGATGTACTACATATTTGTTTGTTTTTTTTCTTGTTAATTGTGCATATATATATATATATATATATATATATATATATATATATATGTGTGTGTGTGTGTATGTGAACTTAATTTTAAACATTACTATTAATATTTAATACTTATGATGATAAACTATATTTATGCAGTAGTTAGAGTCAATTTATTACTGTACATGTTGCCTTTTTCTTCTTTTTGAGCATAGATCTGAAAATCAAATGTCCAACTAGAACACACTTTCAAAGTCTGGCTTTCAAGAAGCACACTTTAGATAATGTGATTGACTCCACGAGAACGTCCAGTCATCAGAAAGGTTCTGTGCACAGACATAGATTTGTTCTGACAATGTGATGGAGATTTACTTGAACAGCAGTGATTTTGGTTTTGCAGACAGATAAATTATGTCTCATCACAAAATCTTATTAATAACATAGGCGGGTGCTAGACTCATACTGCAATTATTGGAGTTTTAGAGAAGTCTGCTGCTAAAAAGCCATTTTATTTAAATGCAGTGATATTGTTTGATGTCTAATTTGAGAGTTCTGTGTGATTCTGTGTGATGTGATGTGCTTTCAATCACCAACATCTACAATTAAATACTGAAAATAAATCAAAATAAATTGTGATTTTTGAAATTTTTAATTTTGAAAATTAAATAAAATTTAATTTAATTAATCTTGGTTAAAAATATCCAAATGTCAGTTCATATTGACTTTATAAACAGTTATTGTTAATATTATTGTATGTTTTTATTATTTATTTTTCTGCAAAGTGTTGTATTCATAAACCGATCTAAAATATTATCTAAAATATGCATTTCTCACTAATAGCCTATTTGTTTTTAAACCATTTGTAAATGCAGTGTAACACATGCAAATAAAACATTTTCCCCTAAACATCCACACAGCTGCGATTACCTTTACAACTTCAGTGTAGTATTCAGTTTTGATTATCCTTTTTTTTTCTTTTTTTTTTTTTTAATTGTCTTTCTGTTGTATGTTTTATAATGTTTTTCCCCTTTTGGTTATGCTTGTTTGTCTTTCTGCCAAGCCTTAGGAAGCAATGTTTGTGAAAGTGCTATATAAACAACAAATGATCATCCTTAACTGATTAGTTTTCAAAACACATTGTTTCCTCAGGGTCGTATTTTCAACCTTTTCGTGATGGCACAATGGCACTTTGTCTAAAGTAAAGTCTTCTTGACAGCTTTGACAGCTTTAATCCCAGCCAGAGAGCAACTATTAGTCATCAGTGTTGCTATACACAGTAAGTTACTGTACGTTTAAAACCAAGACAATAGAACTGAGATGTGGTTAGTACCTCATAAAACACCAAGTTCTCACAGACAGCCTTTTGTTTAAAGGGATTGGGCAATTACTAAACTATGCTGCGCCATTTGTGAGGTAAAAGCGCCTGAAGCAGAATATCTCAGCTGCCTTTAAATATTCCCTGTTATCTGCAGACAAAAGGTGCTCTTCAGAACAGTTGAAATGCTCTTTCAGTTGACCAATCAGCTGTCAGAGCTTCAGCGGGGCACAGACTTGCATTGAGATAAGTCCTCAACCTGTGACCTTTAAAACTAAAACATATTATGTGTCTTTTCAGCCCCCAAAGCGAGGGATGGAGTGTTTAACAAACCTTCAAAGGAAACCGAGTGGTTCATAAAAGGTGTGCAGGGGCAAAAAGATACACACGAACTTCCAAATCCAGTGGGAGAATATGATCCACCTTATCTGGAATAAGGAGGACGGAACAGAGATAGGGTCAGTTACTGAAGTCAAAGCTAAATGGTTTCCTGTCCTTCTTTTTTTCACCCTTTCTTAGATATTTTCCTGTTTTGTTTTACAAAAATAACTCATGGCCACGGTCATTAAACCTCAGTGTGGCCTCTTCCAAAACGATAACCTGTCAAGAGAGACGCTACGTTATTAAAATTTAAATTGCCCTAATCGGAAGACTAATCATGATCCCATTGTCCCGGTTTGATGGCCTATCATTACATCATCCCCCGTGGAGTGTATAATCAGCTCTCCTCATTCACTTCATGGACTTACAAGGGGCAGGTTCTCGGAAAGCCTCCGAAGACGTCAGTGTGCACCATGTCAAATCCCAGTAATGAGAGTCTGCCAGGGAGAAACAGAAACGAGGAAGATGGAACAAACCGTCCGTGTCCAACAGGACCATAATGACTGCAGACGAGCGCGCCGGGGAAAATAATGTATGCTTGCTCTGATGAAGCTAAATGGATCTGATTGAGATAATTAAACAAGCTACGTGATGCTCTTCCTTCACACCATGAAGCTCTGAGACTTAAAAAGAATAACCACTATGATTTCACTTTGTTCATCCGAGAGAAAAAAAAAAAGTGAGTGTATTGTTTCAGAAGAGTTTGGATTCTGAAAATGTGTGTGGGTTACAGTTCCTGTGCTTTCTGGCTGATGTTTTGGTCACTTCTGAATGCTGGCGGTGCTTTCACTCTAGTGGTAGTCTGCAACCCACACGAGTGGCTCAGGTAGTGCAGCTCATCCAGGATGGCACATCAATGCGAGCTGTGACAAGAAGGTTTGCTGTGTCTGTCAGCGTAGTGTCCAGAGCATGGAGGCGCTACCAGGAGACAGGCCAGTACATCAGGAGACGTGGAGGAGGCCGTAGGAGGACAACAACCCAGCAGAAGGACCGCTACCTCCACCTTTATGCAAGGAGGAACAGGAGGAGCACTGCCAGAGCCCTGCAAAATAACCTCCAGCAGGCCACAAATGTGCATGTGTCTGCTCAAACGGTCAGAAACAGACTCCATGAGGGTGATATGAGGGCCCGACGTCCACAGGTGCTTACAGCCCAACACCGTGCAGGACGTTTGGCATTTGCCAGAGAACACCAGGATTGGCAAAATCTCCACTGGAGCCCTGTGCTCTTCACAGATGAAAGCAGCTTCACACTGAGCACACGTGACAGACCTGACAGAGTCTGGAGACGCCGTGGAGAACGTTCTGCTGCCTGCAACATCCTCCAGCATGACCGGTTTGGCAGTGGGTCAGTAATGGTGTGGGGTGGCATTTCTTTGGAGGGCCCTCCGTGTGCTCTCCAGAGGTAGCCTGACTGTCATTAGGTACCGAGATCCTCAGAGCCCTTGTGAGACCATACGCCGGTGCGGTTGGCCTTGGGTTCCTCCTAATGCAAGACAATGCTAGACCTCATGTGGCTGGATTGTGTCAGCAGTTCCTGCGAGACAAAGGCATTGATGCTATGGACTGGCCACCCATTTCTCAGACCTGAATCCAATTAAGCACATTTGGGACTGGAACTGGAAAAAAAAAAGTAAGCATTGTGGAAATGTGTTCACTGACGACATATTGAGTGAAAACCACATGAAATGTGTGAATGGTATGGCCACAAAAGACCAATGCTGTGCTAACTGTGTTAAGAGTTTAGAAAAAGTATCTGAAGTATGGGCACGCGCTTGTTAGCAACTGAAAAAAACTCTAATAAACAAACCAAATAAACCCATTTCTAACCAGTCCACTGGTTTCTAAATCAAGTCAGACAACAATGTTCTGTTATATTTTAAACTGTGTTTCTGCAGGACTTCTCTCTTGTCTTGGCAAAACATGAGTGTATCTGTCAAGTGCAGGAAGTGCTTTATGCTCCCCAATATCATAAAAACTCTCCAGGTTTGTTCAGATATGGCTGTCATAAATGACCTAACCTTGAAGTAAGCAGACACTATACTGAGCGGAGACATGTCGCCCTCTGAGAGATCTGGATTCTGAGTAATCTTCTCTGGACCAGTCGCTTTACTCGTCTCAAAGAACATCATCATACGCCTTAGCTTCTATCTATACTGATGCATTATTTAAGAGCAGGGTGAGGTATAGCTCTGACGGAGCACAAAGCCGCTCTTTGTTGGCGGAGGAAGACATTCACAGACGGCTGGGGAGCTTTAGACAAAGTGCACAGAGCCAGCTGGCCAACGTGGGCAAAATTATTTTTGCAGTTTGGTATTTGAGAGCTTAACCTTGTCTACGTCAAAACAGAGCCCGAATGTTCCGAGCTGTGAAATAACTCAGAGAGACACGGCTGCAGGGTTTGACTCGGGTTCGACTAACTGTATTTGAAATCAAAGCTCTGAGGAACAGGAAATTAACTAATGTTCATTCGCTCTAGATCCCTTCATGGCCTCGATCAGATTGTGGACAGTTTTAGACAGTCTGACAGGATCTGATGTGTTGGATAACTGAGACAAGTTTGGTAAAGTCGGAGTAGCTGAATGTGTTGGAATAAAATCATTTACTCACCCTCAACTCGTTTCTGTCTTCTGAGAAATATTCTGATGAATGTAGCTATTGACATCCATTGTATTACTTTTTCCAAATTATAGAAGTCAGTGGATACCGTTTGATCACCAACATTCTTCAGCAATATTATTAATAATAAGCAATTCAATAAAATACACACTTACACTCACTCACGCACACACACACACACACACGTTTAGACACCCAAGCAGGTTTGTTTCTGTGAATTTCTGATCATTTATATATTGTATGTGTGTTTGTACATGCCCTGTCTTTTACCATATATTTTATTAGATTACTCTTAATAACATTTACACTTAATAATCTGCAGCGTTGGGCAAGCTACTTAGAAAATGTAGTGAGCTAAGCTATCAGCTACTCTACATCGATTGTAGCTTAACTACACTAAAGCTACTACCCTGAGAAATGTAGCAAGCTAAGCTACAGCAACAT
>JAUMHR010000079.1:4779371-4789527 GCA_032361145.1 Enteromius fasciolatus
GAACAGAGTGATGGTAATGTATAATGACGAGAATTAAACTTTATTTATCAAATGCAGAGACGTCTCTGTAGTCAAGATGACGATAATCACTGGAAATCAGGTGTCCCCAACTAAGCAAGACAGAGGAGACAGCGGCAAGGAACATATATATATATATATATATATAATAACCATTTTATCATTCAGCAATGCAATATTAGGTCGAGGCAATGATTCATAATTATGATTTTAATTAAATGTGAAAACATAACACTGGTTACAAATCAAATCCTGGTTTCATATTTTCTGCTAAAAAGCCAGATTTATCTGATCATTATAATCTTGGGACTGTTTTTCAGTTTCTACATGTTGTTAATGTAATATTCTAATGTAAGTAATGTGCATCTGCAAAATCTAGTTTGTAAATAAATAAACAAACATGTGAAAAAGCTCTACATTGTTTTTAACTGGGCAACAAATAATCATAAAATTGACCATACAATAACTATTAGGGGATGTTTGACACTTAATAAAAAAAAAGGATAAATTCACCATTCTGTGTGAGTTATGTTGATGTGTATTAATACTACTAATAATCATCAAGAACGTCATGATTTTGGAGTGTTTGGAATTTTATTTTAAATGTGTACAAAAACAAACAACTGAATAAATGTGCATTTCTGTGCAATATAATGACTAGATAATGTGTATATACGTAACTTTACATCATAATTATGGTTGCCAAACAATATTTTGAATTATAAATGTCAACAATGGTAACACACATCCTAACGCACTGTATACAATATTACAGAGAGATGTGTGGATACAAACATCTATACTCTTCTAAATCCAGGAAAAGGGAAACTCGCTGGATTTCTAGACTCGGGTTCAGGACTCAGACTGGCTGTGAACAGTGAGTGAAGAAAGGTCACGTTATCACGGAGGGCCATCTAACTGAATGTTTGGAGTGGTTAGACACGAGACTGCATTCAGCTGGCAGCCTCCAATCAGTGCTCTCACTTGCATGAGCAATGTGTCATTTCACAGATGTTTTAACAGATTATGAGTGGAGAAGGAAAAGGAATTTTACTTCCTGAGGTAGTGCACACAACATCTGTGTTTCTGAAGCGATGCATTCTAATAAAGAGCAGAGTACAGACATTTTCTGTTTGGGCTTTTGACTAGACATGTAAAAGACTTTAATGTTGCACGTCTAGTTATGTTTCAGGATCATAACTAGATGACTTAAACACGTTTACGGTATAACATCACGACTTACAGAATGTCCCTCTTTTAATGTCATTGTAATGAAGAGAGAAATATAACACTCATGTGCGAAGATGTGCAACATTTCAGTTAAAAACTTCTACTTTGTTCACTAACCATCACTAATCTAGGTTAACTGGAAGATAAATGTGCTCAAATAGAAGTACAATCACTTTGTACAATTGTACAATATCACTGATTGTTTGGCAGATGTTTTCTGTGGGTCATTTACTCATTCAGAATCTCATTAGTGCTACTAAATCATTAAGTACTTTTACGACTGAGGAATCTTTTTTAATACATTTATACAATATACACTGTAAAAAATAAAAGTCTGGTTAGATAGTTTATGTTTATTTGTATTTATTTATTTTTTCCTCTTTTATGGTATGGGAACTTACTGTTAACTTAAGTTTTTGCTGTATTTGTTTGTATTTGCAGCACATACTGCTGTCAATGGATGATGTTTTTTTTTATTTGCTTGTGCTTTTTTCCAACACAATCTCATGAGCAATTCGTACATATTCGTACGAGGTGCCAAATTTGTGCCAATTCGTACTAATTCGTACGATTTGTCTAAAACCACGTGACGGGTAGGTTTAGGGGCGGGGTTATGTTTAGGTCATTTGTACAAATTCATACGAATTGGCATCTCGTAAAATACGTACGATTTAGAATAAATCGTATGAATTCGTACGAGTCAGGTCATACAAATTCGTACGAATTAGCCACCTCATAAAATATGTACGAATTGCCGTGAGATCAGGTTGTTTTTTCTGTTAGTATTTGCCACAGTACTCATACATTATACGCACTCTTCAGAGTCAGAAGTAATAGGTCATCCAGAAACTATTGAGACAGTAAACTAATCACTGTGTTCATAACTCAGTGTTTTGTATGTATGCAAAGTTTGCAAATCTGAAAAGCATTGAACTGATACTGAAAGAAAGTTGTCTTTTTAAGGTATTTTTGGTGGCTTTCTGCTTTTTTTTTTTTTAATCCCACCCTGGTAAACATGTCATTCTTTCTCATCTGAGGTGAGAAAGCCTCGTTTCCTATTCCGAGGTGTACTGTCTAAACCTCAACTAACCCACACGCTGGTGCTCGCACCGTCACCTAAACAAATACAAGTAAATCTTTCCTCTTCAAATGTATTCTTTAGAAGTGAGGATCAGCTTCAGTGACGTGATTTCACCAATGAGCAGTTCCTGCTCTGACGATTAAACTTTAATATGAGAGATTTCCCACACGCTTCGCTGATCAGGATTAGACACGTTCTCCTTGATGGTAAAGATCTGAACACTTATGTTTTTAGCCCTGCCTGACACCGTGACTCATAACTCCGTTAATATTTCATTTGGTACAAAATAAAACTTCACACTCATTTGTAATAAATTGCATATTTACTCAGTGAAATGTAAAGGTTTCATCATCCAGGCATTGTGTATGTTGGAATTATCCTGAATAACTTGACGATCCAATAGTTTGTCATTTATAGTGGACGAATGTAGGAATCATGATCGGGTCTTTGGTGGTTAGGTGGTTCTAAAGAAGTGGTCGGCATATTTATGTGATTCAACAGTCTACAAATCTCCTTAATCACGACTCAAGAACTTCTAATGTGAACAGTCTCATTGGGGGTTTCAGCAGCACGGCACTGCCCAAATAACCACAAGCATGGGCTCATTATTTTACATCAAATCCAGAGATGATGACACACTTTCCAGCCCTGAGCACTTGTTTCAGTTCCAACCCGTGGAGCAAGAATGCCGCCCAACATCAGTGTGAGGAACCGTCGCCTTGGAAACGTGGGTATCAGTGATCCTCAAACAGATTGAAGGTGTGCCATCCTTGGTTTGGTAACCCCACTGTATATTAATGAGGTCACAATCAGCTCTAATAAGCGCATGAAGTGATACATGTTTTCAATTTTCATGGTTGCTAGTAAACAGAGAGCAAAATAAGGAGTTATATTTATGACTGACATGTTGGCTGTACGGTTCAGACCCCTAGCTTCTGTGTCATTCATTCACTCACTCACCGTGCTTTGGCAATGTTATCAGAATGTCTCAGTGCCTCAAATAGTATGAATTTAATGTCGTTTAAGTTTACTTTGAATTACTGATGTTGGTCTAAAGACCAAGACCCACCATGTCTGATTAAGATGTATCTGTGATTTCCGAAATCTACGGCGCCGCCCCTCTTCCACCAAACGAGCTCCAACATCAGCTGGAACACCAAGAGAACTGCTCCCCTGACAGTACACCAAACATGCTCACCATCAGTTATTTAATGAGGAAGTGGGAACTCGTGAAGTAATGTTTCGAACCACACCCAAACATTTTGAAAGAAAATTATTTTTATCATGATGTTATATTATAGGTCTAGTTATTATATTATATATGCAACCCAGTCGCACGGCAGGTCGTGACAATATCACGAAATTAGCCTAAAATCTATTAATTTGTGTCAGGGACACGAATATTTGATTATTTTCATGACTCCAGCACGAATGTAATACTACGATCCCATTGGATGCATCCTTTCGTGCTGGACTCACGAAAGTCGAGTAAGAATCGTGTCCGTGCCACGAAAAAAAAACGTGCGACTGGGATGTATATATGTTATATTTCTCTAAGTTAATTTTGTGTTATTTTAGACAGTGTTTTCTGTTTTGCTCAGTTTTGTCAAAGAAAATATTAAGACAAAGCATAACTGTACTAAACAATACTTTGTGGTCTTCTGTTCGGCATGAACCAGCTTAAATGGTTCAAACAGGAAGACGCTGCAGAAGAAGCAGAGGGAGTGACGGCAGACCGATCGGAGGTGAGAGCTCCCTCTGCTGGCCTGGCGCTACATCTTCCTTCTGAACACCCGTTTAAAGAGTCGCCGATAGCATGCATCATTGACATACACACCCTTTACAACAATGTTACTAGGTCAGCAACTCATGACATTTACCACCATCTACTGGCAGTTTTATTATACAGTTGTACAATAATACAATTAATAAAATTAATTATTAAAGGTATAGCTGTGCCATTATTTACTCACCCTCATGGTTCACCCTCATTTTATCAAACTAATTAATTCTTCCTGAAGCTACGTTTTGTAAAGTTTGTTTGATATTTTACACATCAATGACTTTAAATTAGCTTTTGGGAGAATGAATGTGCGATTGATTATATGGGTTATATAAGACCATACGCATTACTAAATTTCAAGAAAATTCCTGTGGAACTGATATGCAGCAAATCGGGTGATTTTAGGTCATGATCAACCCCCCACAGTTAATAAAACTTATTTTATCTTATTTGTGGTTCTAAAATTGTAGGAAAATCTAAACCTGCCTTTTCCGATATGACTGTCTAGGCTAAAATACCATTCTCTGACCTCTGCTGCTGAACTGAATCCAGCATATGAGCCCTGGCAAAGACATCCGTGTTTTATTAGAGCTCAGCTAGTCTTTTTCCTGGGAAACCCCAGTTTATAGCTGTTCTTTAGCACTGCAGCATGTGACAGACCAGGGAACCTGAGCTTGTTGAACTGAAGTGCCATGAACGGACAGAAAAGCAAGTTTGTTTGGTGTTTCAGTATGGAGCAATGGGCCACTTGAAAGGCAACACTGAAGCCTGTATTTTGTCCTCCTAATGCCCTGTTGTGCCATGATTTGCCCTCTGCTGTGTTTGGGAAATGGATCTGTGTTTTTCTTCATCAGCATTGCCTCTGATTTGACTAATTCTGTTTGTCCTCGTGTTGAGCAGAGCCAGCTGGGCAGCAGTCGACTGGCAGATTTCTCAACGCTCTTCTCATTGCTTATTCCAGCAGATACATATCACAGATATTTTCATGTGTTTGAACGATGGCATAGCTTGATCTATTTTTATTTCTTGAAGCCACCTTGAACATTTCAGAAGTCTTTAATCTACATGCGTGTCCTTTTCTTTCAATATGTTTAAAATAAAGTATTACAATTATCTGTAGCTGCAGACAGCATGCTGTATTATTCTGCCTGCAGCTTTCGCCTTAAAGGAATCATTCACCCAAAAATATCTCTGACATCTCTGAAAGATATATGTGAGTTTGTTTCTTCATCAGACTAGATTATTGAATGGGTGCCGTCAGAATGAGAGTCCAAACAACCGATCCCATCAATCCTCAAATAATAAAGTGAAAAGCAGTGTGTTTGATAACAAAACAATTACCAAGGCAACTTTTTAAACCAGCGCATATGGCTAAAATGTGAGACCATAATCCATAATAATCTTCAAAAGTCCATCCACTGTTGTGCTCTCATATCAAAACCCATCAATGCCTTTGTTCAGAACTGTTTTAACTCATAAAAAGCACCTTTAAACACTCAAATGTGCATATTATTCTCCTGATTCAGATGGTTTTTCTCTGGAGAAAGCAGTATAGAACAAGAAACAGTGCTAAGATGTATTGTTGATAGATTTGATTATGAAAAAAGCATGCTGAAACAAACTCATCTACATTTCAGATGGACTCAAAGAGATTTTCAGGAAATTTGCATTTTGAGGAATGCTGTAACATAGCTTCAGTTCTGCATTAAAACCTATGTGTTTGAATAGGCATAAATGAACAATCGTTTGTGTTTTAGGTAATAAAATTATTATTGGTGATGTCGAGAAAGATAAAAAAGACAATGTAGTCAAATGTCAATATGCCATTTGTTTCTGTGACACTGTCTCTTTGTACGATGCTTTAATTTAGAGTAATCTGAAGATAGTAGGCATGTGATTCCAGTTCTTTAACACATCATTAACCTTTTTGAGCGCATGGTGCTGCGGTACGCCAGTGCTTAGCAACAGGAGAGAAAGACTGGAGCGTACATTTCAAGAGCTGAGCTATCGTTGGAGTTATAATCACTTCACAATGGTAAAGCCGGAGTTCACACACACACACCAGACAAGGTGAGTTACAGAAGTGACATTTCAAAGTCATTTGGAGAGGACTGGTTAAAGTATGAGAGTCACTACAGTCATTATATGAGGAGCGACTGGATTAGTTCATGGCCCCGGGACATGATGAGAAACCGCTTTCTTTATTTATTTTTAGTGTCTTTTGAGCACCTCAGAACCTCATTAAAGTCCCCTGTTGTTTTTAAGTTTAAAAGAAAAGAAAAAAAAAAGCTTTGATGGATGATTCCCCCTTTTTCAAGATCAGACAACTTTACTTTCTTTAGTTTCAGCCCAATGAGAGAGGACTAAAGAGCGGGGAAGCTTTTTCTAACTCTCTTTTTGCCTGATGAAACGACCTTGATCAGGGCTAGATAGATTTTCACCTCTTTTAAATCAATGTTGTAATCACTTTTTAAAGCCTTTGAACTCTGATCCTCTAAGCAAACTGCCGAATAACATTCATGCCTAAATTCTTCATTCGTAATTGTTCTTTTGAAGTAAAAAAAAAAGGTTCATGTTTATTTCTTATTTATAGAGATTTAATAATTCCTGGGGGATATTTTTAAGACAGAAGGCTGAAGTGGACTGCATCTTTGCATCTTTCTTGAGCTGAATCTGTGGTGAACGACTGAACAGCAGGACTTTTTTATTTATTCATTCATTTTGGTTGGTTGATGGTGATTCATTTAGCCATTTCTATATCTGTAAATATCTATTTTTACACTTTCACAATGAGAGACCTGAATTCCCAGATGGAGTGAGTGTGTTTTATTATTTGTATTATTGCTCTTATTTCCATGATTACATTTGAACTGAAAGGTTTAACTTTAGTTTATCGTTGGGAGTGTTGAATGGGTTAAACTGTAAGTTAGAATTAGAAATAAATAAATCACTGTGCCATTACAGTATTTTTGCCAGTTATAAGATGACTTTAATTTCCCTTTTCACAATTACACATCATATGAATACTAATACTGACCTGGTTTAACTCTACATCCTGTCTGAAATCATGCGTGTGTCATAAATAATTTTACTGGCACAGCTAAACTGAATGGTTCCATTTTCAAGAGGCTGAATGGCACCTTTACTCAACATTTTAGAAAAAGCAGCAGTAGTTTTCTCTGGGATTCAGTGTAAGCACTTTCCACAGATGAATAAACCAGCCTGCGCTTGTTGTATTACACATTCAGTGTGCTCTGTGTTCATCACTCCTCACTCTGTTACACTCACTAGTGTTAGTTCAGCTCCTTCACTTTCTTCTGCTTTATTTTTATTTTTTTACCTTTTGTGACACATTTTTGTAAACTGATTGCAATTTCTGACTCCATGAGAGCACCCCAGAATTAACATTATGTGATTAATAATGGAATTCTCATTTTGGGGTCAACAAACCCTTTAAATGTGTAATATCATAATCATAATATAAATACATTTAAAAAAAGAGAAAGAGACAAACTAAGAATTCAGTTTATTTGTATAACCAGGCTTCTATAGAAATGTAAGATGTAAACAAACAGTTAAAACGAGCAATAACACGTTTGAGTTTTTAATATGTATGGAGGAGAAGACAGTGCCAGTCTGAATAGGATCAGTGTGACATCTGTGTATGTGCGTAGCATGTAGGCTAGTCGTGTGCGTGTTTAGGGGCTGACACCTTCAAACCGAAGCCAGGAGAGCTGGGTTATAAACCTGTCACCTTTAAATCAAACCAAGGGAGCTGGTGACTCAACGTCTGACGGCCCAAGATTTATTGAACTCTGAGGTGCTTTATACCCTCAGAATATGAATATCTGCAACACAGAGAATGAAAAGCCATATTTACTTAGCTGCGCTGTTAATCCACTATTAAGAGCACTCTGCTGAGCTCAGGCCACATGTCTTGAGTTTACTGTCCTGCTGAAGTGAAGCGTTCAGACATCTATGAGAGAGAGGATGGAAGTAATCATTAATGTAAGAGGAGCTGGGACAGATCCAGAGGCTCTGGCTATCTACTGTATAAGGCCTCTCTCCACCATTATGCCTGTAATTCCAATCGGTTCTCACTGTCAAATACTGACACATGATATCGTGAGAGATTCATTTAACTTTAGATTCACTCAGAGATTCGTTTGTCACAGGGCTCTTGTCCAAGATTCCACAACAATTCTTTGCAGAAATATTCATGCAAAGTCAAGAATATGCTGTATTATTTCTATGTGCTTCCTTTTTTTTTTTTTTTGTTTATTTTTTTAAAGGTAAGCTTATGGGGAGCAATGTATTAATGTAAAACATATTCATGAATCAGAGAGGTTTTTTTTCTTTTTCTTTCTCAGGCTCATTCAGGTCGGCCAGTAGGTGATTTTTATTTTTTTTATTTATTTATTTTTTTAATAAAACACTCATAAGCACTCAATAAGACACACATTGTTGACTCAATAAGAAACGGCATATAGTCTTACTACTTTAATAATGTATAGTAGTATGGTAGTGTGCTTCAAATTCAGCAAATGTGTTTAAGAACGACTCACTGATTCATTTACTCAACTGATTTGTTCAAAAACGATGGATAATTCAGGAACATAACATTGTTTGAAGCTCAGTGTCTCAGTTGTTCTTCTTTGTTTAGAAATATTTTCGGAGCAAATATATATGTGTATATATATATATGTACTGTATATATATTGTTGCAAAATTGTGTCTAAAAATGTAAACTGCTGTACTTAGTAAAAAAATGTCTTGTTCCTCTTCGGTAACTCGAGCCACGTCAAACGAGACGCTATGTCATGCTAGACGCCTCTAGCATGACAGCTCTGAATAGTTTGTGTAATCAGTGCAAAGGATGGGCCAGACGTCGTAAGCGGATGATGTCATTGGCCAGGAAGCATAAAAGCACATGGAATACGCTCTATGCAGCGGGGATTGTGACGTGTTTCCGACCATACTCTCTACTGGGCTAGCAGTTTCCGGTTCCGTATTTACATCTGACGCTAACCCACGCGATAACCTTGTGTATGGCGCGAAACTTAACAGTGGCAAACATTTCTGGTTCTTATCATCTTTTTTGGCAGCTTAGGATGGAGAAAAAGGTTTTCCGATACCAAAAACTAACGCGACCTAGATCGGAACGTTGTTGTGTGCCGTTGTGTCGGCAAGATACAACTCGACTGTGAGTTTCCATTCATTTCCAGTGGAAAAGGATCTCAGACCAAAGGAGAACAAATGTCAGCTGATGAAGTGAGACACACGCAGTCTGTGGCTAGGCTCAGGGTACATGTCGAACGTCTTATCCGCCGCATTAAGGAACACAAGTTGTTTGACACGGTCATCCCATTGTCCATTTCTGGTAGCATAAACCAACCTGTTCACAGTGGCATGTTTGCTTGTGAACTATCAATATGGACCACTTGTCAAGGCATGGAGCCATTGAGTACACTTGTCAAGTTTGTCACCTATAAATATTGTACATATACTTTTGTAAATGCTATGGATTTCACAATCTGTTCTGTATACCGCTGATCAACAGACAAAACTCAGACAGTGTTTCCTTTAAATATTTTATTATAATTTCATAATACATAACACAAAAAAGGTGTATATATTATAGGTGTATATATTATATTGCATAAATATAGTGTATGTAAATTTTGTTTAGTGTAAATAACTATGAATAATACAATAAATATAATGTTGTGTGATATATATATATATATATATATATATATAATATGTACATGAGTGTGTATATGCAAATATTGTTTAAATAAGAATAATACAATAAAAAATGTAATACCATAAATAGAATACTCAGACTTGAGTTTTTTTTGTTGTTGTGGGTGAGTATGTTACGGCCAATCTATTGTGTTTAGTCTTCACTCAATCAAATACGATAAAATACCAATATAATGTGTGGTTGTTTAAGACACACTGAAGGCATGATGCCACCATAGGTTTGCAGAGAACTACATACAATATGTACACTTGAAAGGGGTGGTGTGGGGTTGTGAGGG
>JAUMHR010000079.1:4909341-4920101 GCA_032361145.1 Enteromius fasciolatus
TTGGTGTCATAGCGCCGGGACGCAGCATCACGTTATGGTAAGGGGCGGAGCATTTCCATCAGACTCTTGAGGTATTCGGCCAATCACAGTGCACTGGATAGCTGACCAATCAGAGCACACTGTTTTAGAACGATGAGCTTTGTACAAATCGATCCGTATCAGGAGGCGGGGCTTAGAGGAGACACAATAATGTACAGTATGTGGAAAATAATGTGTTTTTTTAACCTTAAACTGCATTACACCAAATACACAAAATAATGTTCTTTTTAGTGACATCATACTTAATACCGTGTTGTTACCTGATAGATCCACAAACAGAAAAACCTCCAGCAGCACGAGGAAGTGAAGGAATTGTGTGTGTAGTATAAGTTTAGCAAAAATACATGTAGATGTTAGATATTAGATCAAATTACCTTTTTATTCTAAACTTTTGAACTGGTCTGAGAGCAGTTTCCCAGTCCCACATACAGTATAAACTACAACTTTAAACCAATGCAGAGTTGACACCCAATACTCTGCATGCTGCAAAGAAATATGTGATTATTTCCTCTCATCTTCTCACTGGGACATATTAGGTCATACCTGTCTAATATCTCCCTAACACGTTTAGCAGAGCTGCGGTACAAATGACTTCTGCAGGATAGCGTGAGAGAATGTGTGTGGAATCAGACGGAGGTCGGGCCAGCAGGATCTGTACAGAGTGAGGTAAATACATTTGAACTCTTTGAGCCACAGCGTTTGAACATGATGAAGGAGCCTACAACAGCAGGTTCCTGTTCATTGACTGTCTAAGGACAAAACCTTGCACTAACATAACTCTTGACTATAAAAAGTGATCACTTGCTTATTAAGTCACAGGAATACATACTTATTGTTATTATAATTATTTGTCTTAAACAATCCAAGACCACAATAAATATCTGGAATTCAAAATCAAATGTAAGCCTGAAATCAACTAACAAAATAAACGAGTATTTTAGAAGAGTATAGAACACAGTTTTTCCTTCTCTCTTCTTCTTTGATTGCTTATGTTCCTGAAGACACCATATAAAACACAAAATTTGCTTTTAGAGAGACTTACCCCATTTCCATTTTCCAATTGCCACAAACAAATTTAAAGGAGCACAATAAATGATAATGGCTACCAACCATCATTACAAAGGACGTCTCTTAAGCTAATGCAAATGTTTCTGGACCATTGGCTTCAGTCATGATGAATTCAATCGAATGTTTTACTGCCAGAAGTAAGTTCTTAAAAGCTGTTGTGCTTGTTTTTCTCTGTTGTATCGATTATCCAATCCTAACGTAAAGAGACAATCACAAGTTAGCTCTTTGTAGGTTTATATCTGTATTCATATTAAGTGGCAAAATCAGTGTATCAATATTTATGTGCATCTTTTTTTTCTAAAAGCCAGAGCTTTCACCAGCTCACATTACTCCAGAGTCCAGCAGCCCTACAGGGAATCGAGGAACTGCCATAAAACCATCATAAATCACTGCAAGTTTGCTGTATCTTTGCCCTTGGTATTTATTTCAAGCTCTATTACAGTCTGAACCACCTCATCCAGATGAGACTGACTGACTCGATCTGCTTTTTTATTTTATTATTATTATTATTATTTCCTTAATATAATGATTTATGTTCAAGCCAGATTTACACAAACACACACACACACACACACACACACACACACTATAAGTCCTCTACACAATCTGATGTGTTTAATATTGAACTGGAAATTAGGTGCTGGGCGTCCAGCCAGAGGAGAACTGGACCCAACTAAGCCTGGTTCTCACAAGGTTTTTTCCTCCATTCTCTCATGGATGGGGTTTGGGTTCCTCTGTCTTGCTTAGTTAGGGACGCCTGATTTCCAGTGATTATCGTCGTCTTGACTACATGACCGTCTCTGCATTTGATAAATAAATAGTTTAATCTGGTCATTACACAAATAGATCGCCACAAATAGATAAATGTATGGGAAACACATCTCACAGCACAATAACCTGAGACCTACTTCATTACCAGACCGATAAACAAACACAAGGTTAAGTTAACTTTGGTCCAGGCATGTGCGTGATCGATGACAGCGTCGACACACTCTAATATCAGATGGAACGATTATTTCCTCTTTAATACAGATGGTGCCAGTGTGTTTTTGCGATGAGTCTATATGTTAGCAAATATAACTTGACAGAAAGGGTTGCTAGGTTTTCACAACAAAACTTGTCCAATTGCTACTCAAAACTGGCCCAAAACTAGCCCAAATTACCACACTTTGAGGACGTCCCAAGGAAAAAAATCATGTGCCAGGGGCTAAAATACACGATAATTGCAAATGTGATAAAGTAGCCCAATTTAATGGAAAAAAATAACAGTGTATACAACAGATCCTAACAAGTATAATTTTAGTTGTAATATTTGTCTCTCGTTCAAAAATTGCTCTTGAGAAATGTTTATTGTTTCCCCAAACTCTTCGATGAAATGTATGCCCCTGCATGTACTGCACGTCATGTGGCATGGTTCTGAAGCTAATGTATAGATTTCACAATATTCTGTAAACATTCACTTTCTCCAAAAGAATCAATTTGAACAGGTGTGAATGGAAGATATATGCCATCATTTGAAGTATATAAAAGCATACAGACCAAGGACACGCACAGAAAATAACCCAATACAGCCACGCCAGGGCAACAAGTGACTTACGAGATGAATTAATCACCCAGTGCCCGTCTTCAGACATTTGCTTGTTCAATACATCATCTTTTATAGACGTAGAGCAAATATAACACAAATAAGAATGTTTTAATAGAAGTTCTTTGTAGGGTGCTTCTGAACACATCACGTATGACATTGGTCAGACAGATAGCTCCGCCCCAAACTCAGCTATTGGTCGATCAGCTTGAGCTACTGTTGCTATGCTCAAACAGCATTGTTTCGATATTTCCAGAACAGCACGTTCTCACTCGTCACATATTGACAATCGCTCAAGGTACCCCTCTTTAGGGTCGTTTTGTGACACGGGGGAAGCCTTTTAGTAACACTTGGAGCGTCATCTTGTTTTCAGTTGTTTGTTTTATTTTAATGGCTTCCATGCATTTGCAAAAAAATAGAAATAAATGTTTTATATAAATGTGTACTTTCACTGAGGTAACAGTAACCCGACCCCTACCTAATAATAACCACTTCAGAAAATTACAAAACATGTAACAAGCACGTACACTTACAGGTATTTACTAACCTTAAATAACAGTATAAAAGCCTTAGAAACAATTTCCGTTGCATTCAAAGTCTTTTGGAAGCCATATTGTATCTTTATGCAAAGAAGAGCTAAAAAAAAAAGATTAAAAAGTTAAAAAGTAAACTCCTGTATGTAGCATGATGTATTCAGAGCCATTAGTATTTCACAACCAAATGTGGCTTCAAAAACTGCAGCACAGAGAAAAAGCTTTACAGTGAATAGAGATGGTGATCAGGTCTATTCCTCTCACAAATCAACCGCTTTGAATCATAGCTTGTGTTGGATTGACAAATGGTAGGTCCAGGGTCAGGGGTTTGGTTTTGACTGTTTACACTCGAAAAGAACCATGACAATCCTGACAATAAATTTCCCTGTGCCAGGAAAATTCACATTGATGCCAAGGGTTTTTTATTTAAAGCAAAGGAGGACCAGCACATTAAAAACATGACACTAAAGCAGTCCCCTGTGCATCAAAATGTGAACCAAAGGGTGCTGACCGAGACCACCTTCACACAGCAGCAGAATACAGTTGTCAATTCTGTATTTGAGTCCTTAATAACGTTACTTTCACACACAGTTCGATTATTTAGGAGTGTGAAGCGCATTCTGTACATTTTCAGGACCCACAACCGTCTTCTCAGAACACAGGTGCTGTGTGAACGTTACAGGACTGGACAACGTCCTTCACTGTGAGAGAGAGACGCTCTGCCGCACAAACACGCATCTACCGTGTGTTTTCAGTAACTCACGGAGAAATAATCTGTGTGTGATCTGAAAGATGGAATGGAAAGCTATATCTTAAAATTAGCATCTGAAAGAGAAACTCCAACAAATGCATATGATTAAAATAATGTGTCCATGCCATGTTATCGATAATATTTCAGTCCATGTCTCCGCACCTCTTCCTGACCGTCACCAGCCAGAATACTAACGTTCCTACCCGGACCCTTTTCACACACGTACCTAGGTCTTATCCTGCCAGGTGTAGCTTGTTATCAGGCCTATATAAGCAGATGTATTTTATCAGCAGATGAGTGTTATCGGATTGCCTGCGTATTACCTAGACTGTTTACTCAGTTTGATGACCGCTGCCTGCCCTGACTTCCTGCCTGTTTACCGTTCTGAGTTTTGCCTGTCAGTCTCAATAAAAGCCTCGGACTCATCAGCCATGGGAAATAGAAGTGGCCGCTGACACAAGCTGTAAATCTTATGAAAGATCATTAGAAGAGAATGGTTCAGTTTTATTAGTTTATTAATGTTGTTTCTGGTCATCAGGCATTAAAATATTACAGAGGGGCTGAGCAGTTCATGAGCCCATACTGTGACATAAATTGCACGTAATGTCATTAAATGTAGTGCGCTATATGTCATTTCCTGACCTTTCTCAAATAGTCCACTTACCTTCTCAAGAAAACCTCCAAGATCAATTTTAAAGCTTTTACCAACCATGTCATGCTTTGTACCTCTGTCTCGCTCTTATTTTCTCTGTTTCACAGATATTCTTTATTTCCCTCCTGCATGGTCTGAGCATTTTATCGATGTTATAAATTAAAATAAGTTCCACTTGGACAACAGCAGGCAGGCCCCAGTCAATAGAACTTTAATAAAACCTCCCTTTTGTATCTAAAATAACTGAAATGTCACTGAATTGTCAATAAGAACAGAAAACAGAATATCCGAAGGACGGTTTGAAATAATGAGCCAGGCCTTTTCTGGAGAATTCACCACTAAATTAAATGTACCTGGTCTCATGTCATAAACGTACCTACGGCACTTTTAAGTGAGGCACACTATATGTACCAACACATTACACATTACACATTATCAGTACATATCACTGCAGGTTCCAAAATCTTTTTTTTTTAATTCCTTTTCAGTTTGGATTAATAAAGTTACTAGAAGTATATCGTGCTATGAGTTCAGAACAATATTAATATGCTGGGAGATTTGAAAACTGCTGCTTTTGAAGGTCATCATCACACATATCCAGCTTCATATCTCATATCTGTTTTCATAGACGGTATGTGGTGAAACGTACAGTAAGGTACTGTACAGAAAAAAAGTGTTGCACAAAAACGTGCACAGGGGTACATACTTTTTATGAGACCAGGTTGGAATTATTGCACCACACAGTGTTACACTACGAACCATTAACTATGTTTGAAACATGTAAATGTAATCAGAAAATGTGGTCACACTTTATTTTGATACGTTTAGACATTCTACTAACTAACTTTGTAACTACAGGTCAACTAATTCTTACCAATTAACTACATGTGTACTAACTCTCTCAGAGTACACAGTTAGGGTAGGTTTACGGTTAGTAGAATAAACTCATGGTCAGCATGTTGTACAGCCATTGAAATAAAGTGTTAGAAGATATTAATGTCACGGGTGCGTGTAATATCCAAAACACTGAGACGTCGGAGTACTTTAACACATTTAATGATAGTCAGGATCAAGGAAGCAGAAAACACACATCACGAGAACTGAAGGACAGAAACCAACTTATAAAGGAAAGACAATCACTGATAATGAACGAGACACACCTGAACAGAATCACTAGTTAACAGAAGTAGGTCACAGAGAAAAACACAACATAGAACAACTACACACGTGACAGTTAAACAGACGGTCTACTCTAACGACAGCTAGTTGACATGTAGTTACAAAGTTAGTAGAATGTCTAAACTATGTAAATAAAGTGTTGACGTAAATGTTAAGAAATGCTTTAAAAGACATACAGTTGTTTTTAAATGATGGCAGTAGTAATTCATAAAATGATCAACAAAAACAAAAGTATAACTGGTTATAAATCCAGGGCATACTTTGAGCGTGTTTAAGAGCCAGTCCAAGTAAAGTGAAGTTTGTAATACAATTCTTTGATCCCTGAGATACTGTTTGTGAAGACATCCGAGCCTTACAGTCACATGACAGTCCTCTGACACACAGAAGATGAGACTCCTGCAATCTGTCTCTCGCTGGACAGCTGAACGACTGAAGACTACTGAACAAACAACAGATGACTTGACAACAGCTGATTGGTTGACATGAGACTATTGCAGGGGATGAATCCTGATATTGGAGAACTTGTTGACAAAATGTATGAAATATGATGCTACGTGACTGACGCGTGTTTGATTGATAGCTGTAATGAGTATTGACAAGATTAATTGCTTTGTCATACTGATTGGCTTAATGGCTGCACTTAACATCATAATTTAGTAATATTAAAGAGAAGGATTTGAGGGGAAAAAAACTGCTTCTGCATAATTGCAGTACTTCTTTAAGGGTTTGTAATTACTGTGAAGTATAATGAAGCAACGGTACAAAGCCTCTTCTGCTCTGTGCGTATAATCACAGATCTGTTAGCTCCACATACACACAGATGAAGAGAAACTCTTCTAATCCAAGCCTCTTTTCTTCTGTAAAGTGTGTCTTTGAACAAGGCGTTTCATCTTGCATATATGAACAAAACATTTGTGCCTGTTATTTTTTGTTCTTTGCCTTTATTTCTTTGTTTGTCTTCTTTTGCTTTGTGCTTAAAATTTCCACTGCTTCATTTCAAATAGTATTCTTCATCTTTCAGCAGTGTTGGGGGTAAAGCAATAATAGCAATAAAGTCCCGTAATAAAATTGCTAGTAAAGTAACGCACTACTTTTTAATTTTAGAGTATTTTCGCCAGTTTGTTTTCTTATTTATTGACTGAAGAGTCTCCTGAAATGTTGGAGAAATACAGAGGCTCTGTGTGTGAATACAGAGTAATGTGAACGTGCATTCATTCATCTCACTCTCAAAAAACACATTTACACTTGTTGGTGTGCTTTTGCATTTGCTAAAAATAAAACTTCTTATATTAAAAACAAACGCTCAAGCTCTGCCCATATTTTAAAACTTTTCATAAAAAGTAATTAGTTACTTCTTTTAGGGAGTAACACAATTGTTACATGCTGTACAGATGAAGGAGATCGCTGGAGTCTTTAATGATAAAGAACTCAGGAACATAATATTATAAATCCAGAACGAGTAACATGAACACAAGATGTAACCCATTTCACGACTGACACTGGAACTCAGAAAACACATTAAATACCAAACATAATGAGGAGAGAACTCAAGACACCTGGGGAAGACAGCTGGGGGTAAATGAACCAATAATCACTAAAACACAGGAAATACCAAATAAGGGCGTACACGTGGGAATGAAAATGAAATCAAAACATAAAGACAATGAAAAATGAAACTAAACAGACAGATAACGTAACATTAATATTGTGATGCATTACTGTCTCTCAGTATATACACATTTATAAAATGGGCTTCCTTAGAAATCTAGATATTATATTTTATATTAAAGCCTAATTTAATCAATCAGTCAAATAAAATCTTAACGTAAATTCTATTTATTTATTTTTTGTAAAAAAAAAAAAAAAAAAAAAAGACCAGAAATGTATTTATATATTTATATGGTGCCTAAAAACATCAACTGAACTTTAAAGGCATAGGTCACCCAAAAATGAAAGATCTGTCATCATTTACTCACCTTCATGTCATTTCAAAGATGTTAATTTCTTATCTGACAAAGTAAAGGCACTTTTAAAGCCGGTTTCGTCTGTTGAGTTTACAGTCAGTCACACAGCATAACAACGAGGAGGTTAATTTGAGACAATATTTCTGTTCTTACCTTAGATACCAGGTCTTTGATTATAACAGCATTATCAAGAAAGAACGTAATAGAAAATGTAATAAGCAGCCACTGTGTGTATTATTAATGCAGAATCTACAGCCAAAGAATTATTTTCTTTGTCGAGCGGAACTGAACTTGCTTGTGCTCTGAGACAAAATAAAGCCTAGCACGGCAATTACGGGCCATTAGCTTCATGAGCCTCAGCACATGTATCTGGAGAACTTTAAATCATGTCACGCTGACCACTGAATCATCTCACCAGTGAATTTCAGCTCCGAAGCTGCTGCAGCGCTGATTACAGAAGAGCACATCTTCTGCTCATGTAATGGATATAACGGCAGGTGGGGGGCATTCCATCTGAGCAAAGAGACCCAGGACACACACCTTCCCACCTTCAATCTCCCTCAATCAGCGCAGATGACAGAGAGAGCCTTTCTTTGCAGAAGAGCACCGTGACATTACAAGCTTTCCTGCTACTGACAAAAACACCTGTCCAACTTATTTTCTGCAGGTGCGCTATATGATGCGTTTTGTACCATGAGATGAGTGAACATACATATATCTGTGTGTGTGTGCTGACTAAACACGATTAACTGCATCCAAAATATAAGTTTTTCTTTAAATATCACTCTGTACACATACAGCATATATTTTGAACATATTTACACGTATTTACATTTATATACATAAACTGTATCATATATAAATAGGTTTTATATTTACAAAATAACCATTTGAATGTATTTATATACAAAAGAACAACAGATGATAATGCACATGATTGCAAGCTTCATTGTTTTGTTTCTGTTTTGTTTTGAGTGTGACGTTACAATGCATTGTACTCTCATGACAACACGTGATTCTCACACAATCCATCTGTTTAACCTCCTGTACTGATGCCAGTTAGACACAGACTCTGTGGTGTGAAAGAGCAGCCAGGGAGCATCTCGTTATGCTACGGGTGTTAATGAATCTGCTCCATCTTCAACAAAAGAGTCTCTGTTTCTTCCCATCTGCCCCCTGTCCTGTCAGGAGAGGGCACAGTTACGCCCCCATCAGAGAAATCAATTAAAACTCCATTTGTTGGACATCTTACAATATATACAACACGCGAATTGACTAATTGAATTCACTTCTATATACTAGTATTGGGCTCTTGAGCAGATTATGGCTTCTGGTTTGTGGTTATATTTGCTGTGTTAGCCTAAGCCTGCACAGACCTCCCTCATTAAGGCAATGTGTTACGTGGATTGATTTAATGTTGACTTTCTTTAATGGGATAGAATAATTCATATTTACTCTGGACTTTTCACCAAACTCTGCCTTCTTAAGATGTGGACTATGCAAAACACTTGCCTGACTTGGAAGCAAATTTACACTGGTGTCAGGAGGTGGGGATGACAGCTCATCTGCTCCAATAAGCCTCAAACTGTTCCTGGAATCCAGTGTGTAATCTAATAGATCTAATAGACATTCATCCCATGTGCGCTTTCAGTCTAATTACTGTATCTTGGCAACATTTATTTCCCACAGAGCCACATCTAAGCCTGTCGTCTGATTCCATTTATCTTAAAAAGTAAACATCGTATCAAGTAGGATAGAATGGTGCTAAAGCCCCTCCTTAAGGAAAATCCAATTACATTTTCTTTACAGAAAAATTATGTTGCTCCTTCCATATTCAGTATATTTTAACTAGTTCATGTGCAAATAATGGTAGAAGATGTTAGTTTTGAATAAAGTCATGTTAACATAGGTTTGGGGTACAAACCCCCAGCAAAAGACCACCAGAGACCAGCTGTAGTGATGTGGAAAATTATTCACCCTACCCAATAACCTTTGGAGCAATGCGTACAGTATATATATATTTGAAGCAACATTGGTGAATCAAGTTTTCTTTCTACAACCCGACATTCAGAAGTGTTGGGACACTTTTACTTGTATTTGAATATAATCAAGTCACATGAGATAATGTTTTCTTTGCAATAGAACGTAGATAACATATCAAATGTTTAAACTGAGAATTAAATGAGCTCCTTTCATATTTGAATAAAGCTGTCACTGGGGAGTGCCTTCTCAGAAGGTACACTTTTGTAGCTTTTAGGGTCAAATATGAACACGTTAAGTACTTTTAAGTTACCAAAATGGACCCTTTAGGTCACACATGTACCTTCTGAAAAGATTCCACCTGTTATTTCTGAGAATCTCTAATAATGTCTCTAAAATGTCATACAAAGTATAGTTACATATACATATTTACAACATATAACGACAGATAACTCGAGACCTACTGATATAATTCTACTTTATTTGGAGTACTACTTGTGCACTTCATATTTCTTATTAATAAGCCTAAAATGCATGTTTTTGTCTCTAGAAGATTGTGTAATATTGCCCTTTAAATGTGAAATATTGAACGTTTACCAAAAGCATTCCTGCAATAGTTCAACTTGGGAACTGCCAAGGCTTTACAAACCATCTACAGTGCATAACATCATCAAAATTACTCTGAATAAAATATTGAATTAAAAAAGCATGTGTATGTGCAATTAATTGTTTATGCAATATGTGCATTGTTTACTTAAAACTAGAAAAGAGAAGAAAACGACACATATATATAACTACACATTTTCATGAACAAATCATGATGCGTCCAAACATTGGCAGTAAAAGAAAAAAAGAAAAGAAGTAAATAAATTGTTTTCACGCTCAGTAAAGACAGGTCGACTGGATTGAATAAAAGTTTATGAATTTATTTAGTTAAAACAATAATCCTTTTTCAGCAGGCTTGAAACAATGCAGGTTACTCATTTCAGACTTTCAAACAATCAGGAAC
>JAUMHR010000079.1:4920201-4935242 GCA_032361145.1 Enteromius fasciolatus
GAGTGCGATGGGTAAAATGGTCTCAATTTCATGGTAGTCACTTATTTTATTAAAAAGATTGGAAACTCTTTTAAGAACTAGGCTTAATACTAAGGGGCGTTTCCCCTTTGGGTGACAAATGGAAGCCACTAACCAGCTGCACGAGAATTGTTGGTAGGCCAAAGGCTTGTGTGTTTTACGACTGATCTAGAGATTTGTTTGGGCTGGAGTATGTTCTAAGTAGCTGAAAAAAGCACAAATATCAGAGCATGTCCAAACATCTCATGGGCCCCAAAATCACCTCAGACCCCAGAGGGTTAAGGTGAAAGAGTGAAACAGCACACGAGGACTTTTCTGTAAGCAGAATCGCCTCCACGCTGTTACATCTCCCATGTGGCAGTGTGCTTCTCTGACCGTCAGGTATGCATTTGCTAAGGTTATGCATTCTTTTAAATTGAAACTGAATTGTATTCTCATTGCTTAATTATGTAATTGGCTTGATATGATCTCTTGATTTATCAAAGTTATGCATTCTACTAAATTGAAACGGAATTGAATTCACATTGTTTAATTATGTAATTGACTTGATATAATTTTACCTGACGAATAAATTATTTCTTGATTCATTTTAGACTGCTGAAATCTTTGTCACTAGTAGTGTGTGTGGAAGACTTTAGCGCACATACATTTCCTGGCCAGGATATGCAAACTGGGGGCACAGTAAAATGGAAGCAGTAAGCACGTTTTTTTTCTGGAGACCTCTTGATTTCTGATATCGGTGAAATTGACAAGTTGGGTAAGACAAGGACCAAGTAAACTAAACGATACGGGCTCCCTCCAATCTCTGAGCAGTTATCAGTTTGGCGGGTTTGTGTTTTTACGGTACTGCGTTCCGGCCGACGTTAGACCCAGATGGCTTTGCGCCTCACACGGAATGAGGAACAGAAAGTATAGCACATCTAAATGAATCAGGCTTCTAAGTTAAGATAACTAAATTTAAGATCGGCACCTAAATTCAGTATTATAATTCTAATGTCAGAGAACTTAAATTTTGGAGTCAGATAAAAATGAGGTAAGCATAAAAGTAAAATTAGATACCAAAGTTGGGAGAACTGGAGTATTTTCACAGCAGCATCCGGGCTACATAAGGCGGAACCGGCCTTTAACAGCGGTGGTGAGGAGGCTTCATTTAGTTCATGTGTGCCTCATCACACGCCGCTAACTCAGCTCACTCCTGCGCCCCTCCTCTCCACACACCCACTTGCAGTCGGGAGCCTGGAGAAGGGCAGCGATAAGGGAGTTGGTGGCGCTGACATCAGGGGGAGGCGGCAGCCTCACCACAATATATATATATATATATATATATATATATACACACACACACACACACATACAGTATATATATGTGTAGTAGTGCTATCAAGCGATTAAAAAAAAAACTACTTAAATTGCATATTTTTGTAAAATTAATTACGATTAATTCCAACTTACAATAACATTTTTTAATATACTTTTATATTGCAATAATTTGACATTCAAACATTAAATTAATGTTCAAACAACATAAAGACAGTACATTTTTTAATATTTGTATAATAGCATCTTTTTTGTGGTTGAAGGCATTACTCTGATGTCTCTGGAATAGTTTCTTCCTCTAGTAAGAGGAATGTTTAACCATTGACTTTAATCTTCAACAATACAGTACACTGTAATCAAGAGACTTAGAAAAAAGAACTTCTAATTTAAGTGAACTTAAAACAATCTTCACATAACCCATTGTAATAAATGTCATATTTAGTTGTGCACTTCAGCAGAAATTGAAATTGAAGTTATCAGACACATTCTCTATTAAATAAAGATGAATCCATGAAGCTATCTCCTTTTTTCTCTGTCCTTTGATTAATAGAGATCACAGCAGCTGGTTATTCTAGCTTATTTTGGCTGTTATTTCTTTAAGAGCTGCCACTGCTGAACGCAGTTCTGACATATCAGATTTACTCTCAACTCTTCTTACCTGTTCTGTCCCACTTCAGGACCGGCGTGTTAGATGAGTGAGACAGCGCTGGGCCTACAGCCTGCAGCGTGCTCTGGTGTCTTTGTGCATGTATTTGAAGAGCGCACACTACTAGCACAGTACCGTTTTCCTGGCGTTGAAGTGAAGGGAACACATGTCTGAAATGTCTCTCATTTGATGTGGAAGTAAAGACGCTCTGTGACTGAATAAAAGCACTTCTTGTCAAGAGAAAAGGTGACAGAAGCAACAGTTATTAGTGGGGTGACCAATCCTAGCCACACCCCTGCGGTAATTGCGTTAAATATTTTTAACGCATTAATCTGAAAAAATTAATCACATGCATTAATTAATTAATTTTGACACCACTAATATATATATATATATATATATATACACACTGAGGTTTGTTGGGGTCTGAATTTTAAAAAATAGAGGCCTCCTGGAAAAAAATGTGTACTGCATCTTTCCTGAGACTGTCCGTTAATAAGTTAAACAATATTCTGAAAATATAACAGTTCACTGGGATCAAATTTGGTCAGTTTACCCTGAAACAATAAGACACTGTTGCTAAAGCAGAGTTTTATAGTCTTCTCCCAGAGCCACATTCACACCTGCTGGGTCTGGACTGCTCTCAGGAGCGTCTTTTCACCAGATGGACCACTGTTTTTGTAGCTTTTTCAGCTCTTGAACCCATCAGCAGCAGAATACTATCAGGTTCTGATCTCAGAGATAAGCTATATATCAAAGTAATGAGCATTCCTGTCCCGTAAATCCGCAGTTATTCACCATAGTCAGGTATTGCATAGGGCTTTGTGGCAGCAATAGTCATATTTCCTCCTGACAGCTTTAGGAAACCGTTTCACATAACATCATCTGTTGAGGCCGAGGAGCTCCGTGACGTAACTGCTGACTCAGTCCTGGAAAGGTCAGCATTATTTGATTCTGATTGTTTCAAAATCTTGATGTTTCATCAGATTATCCAGTCCACAGTTTTGACTCCTTATTGTTTCTAGTGCAATTTATTTTCTTATTAGTATTAGAATTTGTATTGCCACAATCGTTTGTTATCAGAATTATTTTCTGTTTTCCTTACTTTTCCTTTACTTTTTTTTATAGAAACCCAATTATACAGTACATTCATGGTTATTCTAATTACTAAAGCTAAATCAGCACAATATCATATTATAATGCTATTAAAAAAATACTATGGCGATTCTATTCCCAAGTGTTACGCCCTCGAGTTCCAGCAGAAGGCACTCCACCCTGGACCGTTATGTGTTTTACCCCTGTCTGTGTTTCTGCATTGTACTCTAAGGACTCTTATTATGAAGTGTGTTCCGCACTGTTACAGTGCTCCCCAGTTTAGTCTCTGCCCCCTTGTTGGTTCTCATGACAATTGATCAGCTCCACCCCCTCGTTAACCCTCTTGTCTCTACTTTAAAAGCAGTTTGTGTACATTAGTCTAACTGCTGAGTATTGTGTGTTTATGTCCTACAAAGTGTTTACCCAAGTTCTTGTTCTGTCTTGTTTTCTGTGTGTTTTCCCCGTGTACTGACCTATGCCTTCTTATTGTATTTATTGCTCTGTCTTGCCCCGTTTTGGACATTGTTTGCCACTCGGTTGACCCCGCTAGCCTACTGGACCTCTCTTGTGCTCTGCCTCCAACTTACCTGTTTGACCACAATTTTGAATAAAAAGCTTGTATTTGGATCTGCACACCCCCGTCTCCATCATTACACCAAGGTGTCCATAGGGAGCTGATAATATTTACAATAATATTTTCAGGCTTATGTTTAGTTTCCTTATGTGTAGTTTAGTTGATTGTGTTAATTAGTGTCCAGCTGTGTGCCCCATGTGTGTTTAGTTCAGCTTCATCAGTGTGTGTATTTATAGTGCCTCTGTTCTAGTCCTTATTGTCGAGTCTTCAAGTATCAACCTGCATGTTTGAAGTATATCCCGTCTTGCTTTGTTCATTAAACTCCTGCACCTTCAAGATCTGCCTTGTGTGCTACTTGCCCTAAAGCCGGCGTGATCCACAATTCCCCAATCCAGTTCCAAAGTTATGGCCAAGAGTGCCGTTCCAGAGTCCAATTCCAGAGTTATGGCCAGGAGTGCCGTTCCCAAATACAGTCCCAGAGTTTCAGCTGGTAGCGCCGATCCCAAATCCAGTTCCAGAGCCTCAGCCAGGAGTGATTCCGATTCCAGCCCCCAGATCTCGACCAGGAGTGCCGAGCCCAATTCCAGCCCCCAGATTACAGCCAGGAGCACCGAACCCGATCCCAGTTCCAAAGTCTCAGCCAGGAGAGCTGATTCCAGTCCATAGTTTACTGCCGGCCTCCAGATTACAGCCAGGAGTGCTGTTCCACAAATCCAGTTCCAGAGTCTCGGCCAGGAGAGCCGATCTCAGTTCCTGAGTTCATGCTGCAAGAGCGTTCCCTTGAACCTGCACTGCAAGAGTGCCCTCCTGAGATCACTGCACAAGAGAGGTCTCATAGATCCCCGCCCTCCCCCTCAGCAGCGCCAGCATGGCCAGAGTACTCCACTTCCATCTTCCGACCCTCCGGATCCACCGTGGGCCCTAGTTCCCTCCTCTCTTTCGGTTACCATCTGTCCACCAACTCCACTGGGCTCTATCAGCTCAGCCTTGGTCGGTTGGAGTCCATCCATCGTCTGGGGACTCTACTCCTCCAGCTGCTCCTTGTCCTTCAGTCCCTGCGAAGGGAGGGGGGAATAATGTCAGTGTTTATGTTTAGTTTCCTTGCGTGTAGATCCCCTTGTGTCCGCCCTTGCCCATATTTAGTTATTCCTGTCCTAGTTTAGTTGATTGTGTTAATTAGTGTCCAGCTGTGTGCCCCATGTGTGTTTAGTTCAGCGTGGTCAGTGTGTGTATTTATAGTGCCTCTGTTCTAGTCCTTATCGCCGAGTCCTCAAGTGTCTACCCTGATGTCAACTCCTGTGTTCTTTGTACAAATTTGGACAATATCTACGTTTTGTGTGATTCATGTTCTGTAGTCAGCGTGACAAATATATTGAATTCTCCCACAGAAACATTAAAATACTGGAGATTAGTGGACAGTGTTTTATAATAATTTATTCTATTTACTCTCCATTTCATTTATTTAACATATTTATATTGGGAACTTCCAAGTTATTCGACATGTTTGAATAGTTACTTTCAGTGGTAATTAGTTACTTTTATAATCATGTAACTCAGTTACTATTTGCGAGAGGTAACTAATTAATGATATGACAAACACTGTAAATCATGTATTCTTTGAAAACAAGTGGCTGGTTTTAATCAGCAAAATCATCGAGTGGAAACAACAGTTTGACCTTCTATTTTTTTTCCCCATTAATTAAAACTAGATTTTTTAGTCCATTACCTTTCCAAAACAAATAAGCCAATGATTGAATTAACAGACCCGAACAAATCAAAGCACTCAAATGAGGGGAAAGATGTTGTGGAATGCCCTTAAGTTGCTGTTTCCCATACAGCTGGTTGAACAGAAACACGCTGACCTCTGATCCAGCACTTAGGTAGGAGGTTAAAAGCTTGATGTAGCAGAACAGAGTAGTTTGGGGATGAACTGTTTTGATAATGGAAGCGTTTCAGTGTCGCTTCATGAACCCTGAGCAGAGAGCATTGTGCTCCATTTATCATCTCGTACTGTGAGCAGCAGCAGTAGGCAAAGTGATCAAAACAGCACAGCTACTCTTAAATCAAACTGGAAAGGATTCATGCGGTGCACAAAATAATAAAAAAGTTTTTAATATCAACAAACAATATTACTTACCACCTTGTCAATAAGAAACTAACTGGTTGCGTTGTTGCCAGTCTTCCTGCTGAAACTCAACAATCCTTGGAATCAGTACAAAATTAAAGGAATATAATATTTTGTCATATCAAGTCTTTTTTCCCACATTTCAATGTTTTTTTAACCTCACAGTTCTTAAAATCCTTTTTAGTACAGCACGTTCTGTATCCTGGAGCTCTAATATTCACACAGGCAGATTCCACAAATGATTCTTCGCTGTATTTCAGCAGTCACAGAGTGCCCACTTCCAATCTTTCACAACAAACCAGACCAAATGATGTCAATTATATAGCTTATTCAGGCGTTTACATCTTTCTTCTTTTCTCTCCGTTGGCAATTTTGGCTATAATAGGTTTTAAAAGAGCCTTTAGCCTTTTCAACACAGAGGACTTACTTTAGGATCATATTTACCTGTTAGGCTTTGTCTGTTTATCCCTACAAACAGCAGTGTAAAAGATATTGTTGTTCAAAAGTTAAGAAATTAATAACAAACAAACAAATACAATTGCTAATAAAAAGAAATGTTTCATGAGCAGAAAGTCAGCATATCTGAATGCTTTCTAACACTTAAGTTTCTATTATTGTTATCCTAAAACAGATTTTCTTATGTTCATTGACTGAACCCACACCATTCATGGGTTTATGTTGCCAAAAAGTTTAAGGCACCTTCAACCAGTTTCAATTCGAGACGCCAAACTTAAAGTTAATGCACTAGATTACTAGTAAATAAAGTTGTGCATTACTTCTTAATTTAGAATATTATATACTGTATATATCCTGATTATTTATATATATATATATATATATATATATATATATATATAAAATGTAATTAGTTTGAGCTCTGCCCTGCGCCGTGCAGACTGTGTTTACATTTCCTTCAGATTAAGGTGTATTCAGATAAGGTGTAACGTTACTCTCCAATCAAAAATAACTAAGTAGCATTGTTACAAAGTAGCGCAATATTGTAATGCATTACTTTTAAAAGTAACACTGCTCACATGTTAGCTCGCTACTGTCCCGGCCAATGTCAAATAGCAAGATATTGTACAGTAAATAATAATAATAAGAGTGTGATTAGCAAGAGAGTGTTTGAAAAGGTTGTTAGAAGATATGCTTTGTTTCTGTAATTCTTCTAGTAGAACAGAAACACCATACTTCACCTTTATGTTGAGCGTACTGCGTTATGGGAAAAAGACATGCAGACATTTCAAAAGAATGATGGCAGTATGTTATTCTGAGCATCACCTCAGACAGAATGACTGCTGGTAGACAGATTTACACACACACAAAAGAAGATCTGCTCATTATCCTAAGTGTATAAAAGTGTCCCCTCCACCACAGACAGATAAGATTGCAGCTTCATGGAGTCATTTCCACGCTTGTCATTCCGCTACTAACTATATCATGATGGAGAACCACAGAGTGTTAAAGCTGAGCCAATGATCACAAACACACAGCCACATGAAGAACGCTCTTCTGCCATGTCCAAACGGATCCTCTGCCAACACTAATACAAAGAGTGTGTTTAAATCGGTACTTTCAGCGGTCCTGGCTCTTTACTGGATACTCAGAGAAAGTTCATTCCATCTTTAATCAACTGTAAACCCAGAAAAGTACTTTTTAAATTTGTTTTTCACAGAGCTTTAGAGAAATCAGGCTAATCTGATGCTGGGGAACGACTGTAACAAGCCAGATTACAACAGACCGTCTCATTTTAAGATTTTTTATTACATATATAAAAATCTGAGTCTTAGGGTTGGTTTTATCTCCTTTAGGCTACATTAAACTGGAAGTGACAATTATAGTTTATTGGCTGAGCTGGGAAGAAACCCAGACAAAGATGAATAGCCATTAAAATGAAGCCGTACATCCAGCTATTCAAAACTAGATTACAGTAAAAGTAATCAAAACATCACAGATGGTCTTAAATCAAAGAATTTTTATAATAACTTATCCCAGCAGGTACGCAACGTCACAAGACATTGATATTTGGTTAAATTTCATTTGCAACGTCTGGTGATCAGAAATTCAATATAAATTTGACGTCTAATATGAATGTTCAGTTGATGTCCAGTAAAGTCAGCTGCCGTTGAGATGTTGTGTGTAAACAAAATAAAACAGCGAGTCAATGTTAAGTCAACGTCAAACTGACATCAAATATTGAGGCAGTGTCTGTCTAATCTGACATTACATAGATGTGGTAACTAGCAAAATGCTAGTAACTAGCTAATCATGCTAGCAGCATGCTAGTAAAGAACCTTTCAAATAAAGACAAAAACCTGTCTTTATTTTAAATTATACTGTTGTTTAAAAGTCAAGAAATGTATTTTGTTTTATTTCTTTCAACAAGGATTGATTCAAAAGTAACAATTAACAAATTGCTAAAAAAAAAAAAAAATATTTTCATATTATAAATCCAGCATAAATCCAAATTGTGTTCTCCATAGAATACAACATAATAATCAATAATAATCATTTTATTAAACAATAGTTTGCATATAAGTGAATCATTCATGAATGTTTTATCTATTTGTTTTATTCTGAAAGCTGATTTATTGAGATCATTTTTGTCCATTGCCACTCATGAGAGGTTTGAACAAACCTTAAATATACTGTAATGTGGTCATAGTATCCTTTAGATAAGATCACGATTAATCAGCACAATTAATTAATGCTAATCATTTTTCATGTTAAAAAAAAAAAAAAAAACTTTTTTAAAGCTTCTGCGGTATTATTTTCCATTTAGTACAGTACAGTGTACAGTATAAGCTATAATATTAACACAGGCACATATTATAAATAATTGTCCATAGCGACTGGAAACTTCATGGCTTCCTTTCTCTCTGTGACTAAATGAACAGAGAGGAATCTGCAGGTGTGCTTCGCTAGCTGCCTTCTGAGAGAAAGAAGGGATTTTTTGGAAGATGTTATGATCGTAGGATTTGTAGTAGCCCACGCAGACATATAAACACTTCCTCCTGTGCTCTGATTGGCTGTCTGCTCAAGGCCATCGGTGAGAGAAGCTCTCAGCATGGTTTGTGTGCACCGTGGCGTCAGAAGCACACACAGTATGGTGTAGAGGAGTACAGATATTGCTTGTGGCGGTGCTGAAAGTTTGTCAAGGCTGAACCTACCGTGTGCATCCATCACTGCTGTAAACTCATTTTTTCCTGTCCTTCACTTGTCGTATTTCATCCGTACTGAACATCTCTCTCACACACTCAAACTCAAACTACTTTTGGTTCCTCATTAGACAGGGGACGCCTGACATTGTCAGAATTTTGTTGAAGGTTAATTTTCAACAAAAAGGCAATTAATGAGACACCACTGAGCATGTCTAAGAGGAAATTAGAGGACTGACAGGTACAGGTGAGAATGAGTCATGAGTCTAATCAGCTTCAACAACTAACACACGGTTTTTTAAAGTAGTAATAAAACATAAATATGTATGTTAGTATTATATTTGTTATGTATTCATAGGAATAAACATGACGACGGCCAGTCGGTGCAGGACACTAGTGAATGTAATGAATTGACAAACCCACTAATTGAAAAGATTTATGACAAAGATATTACTGTTGAATAAATATTTTTCTCAAAGTAAGTAATAATCATAATAATGTTGAGGAATGTCAATTAAGATTTTTTTTTTTGTAAACTGGCAATATTTTCATTTATTTGCATTTGAAAAGATTGATTTATTTATTTTCATTCTTTTTATTTGTATTGCTTTATTTAATTAACCAATTAATTAAATTAGACAACATTTTTGAAAATAAATTTGTATTTAGTGAAAAATGAAATGCATTTCAAAAAAAGTTTAATTTTAATTTTTTTTAGA
The DNA here is from genome assembly GCA_032361145.1 of Enteromius fasciolatus. Lineage (NCBI taxonomy): Eukaryota > Metazoa > Chordata > Actinopteri > Cypriniformes > Cyprinidae > Enteromius > Enteromius fasciolatus. The sequence continues at coordinate 4,929,854 of JAUMHR010000079.1, forward strand.
TTTGTTGCTTTTTATTTATTTATTTTTTTTCTTTAATTTAATTGTTTGTGGGGTTGTTGTTTTTTGTTAATGGTGCATGAATCTGTGTGTATGTTAAATTTGTGCAATTTGTATTTGTTTGTTTCTTTCACTTTCTTCTCAGCTCCAGAAGTCATATCTACAGTATGGTCTATCCACACTTTTACATTTAAAATACTGTTTCATGTCAGGGCAAGAAAAAATGACAATCTGATTAGAGAGAAGAACCAGCTCTGTAGGACACATATATAAACTACTTTGCCTTGATCTTAGTTGGCGAGAGGAAGAACGAGGAGTTAGACGTTCCCTCGTGAAAAATGATGTCCTGCATACAGAGAAAAGCTAAAATAGAAGCAAACAATCTCATTCCCCACTTACTGAAATTTTGCTTCCCACAGTAGCAGATTGGCCCTATGAGAGCGAATATTCAGGTTTATGGAGACTGAAGACATTTAGGAGTCAGTTTGATAAATGAGAAGTGCATGTGATTAGGTTGGTTGCGTGCTCAAATGAACGGCAGGGGATCCCGAGCAGTTAAAAGTAGCAGGTCGGCCACATAAGGACAGCACTTCACATTACTAAATCTGAACTGAGCACTTATTCCCATCACTACAAAGCTGGTTTTATTGGTTCTTGCAAACAGCCCTATTACCATTACTCATATTAGAGAGGTCTGAACAAACCACGAACTCATTCCTAAAGTTAAATGCTCATTTACTCACTCTCAGGTTGTTCTAAACGTTGTCACGCTGGTCGTGTTGTTGCAGGCAGGTAAAGACAGGACAGGAAAATACGTTTGCAGTTTTAATAAAGAACTCTCACAGTATACAGATTAACAAACACAAACTCAAAATAACATTAATAATCTGACAAAAGACAAGACAAACTGAACGGGCTTTTAAACAAGATCACATTAGGGAGAAATCAGGGCAGGTGAGGAACACAGGTGGTACGGGGAACTAACTAAACAAGGACAGGAACAAGACCAAATACGGAAACACAAACCAAAACTAAACAGTGACACAGTAAACAACAAACAAAGTGTTACAAACGTGCATGTATTTTGGGACGGGTGTTATTTTTTGTTTGGGGTTTTGTTTTTTATATAGTTCATATTTTGTTTGTTTTTGTTTTTTGGGGGTGTTAGTGTCCTTGTTTGTATTTTTCATTTGTATGATTTTCATGTTTTGTTTTGTTTTTGGGGTGTGTTTATTTATTATTTAGTTTTTCTCCACCTCTCCCTCATCCTCTGATTGTTTGCCTACATTCTTCAAAATATCCTCTTTTGTGTTTAATGTAAGAAGGAAACCAGGTTACACTTTATTTAGTGTAATAAAGTGTCCATTTAGACATTCTACTAACTATAAAGTAACTTTGTAACCACGTCAACTAATTCTCATTAATTCTCAACTACATGTGTACTAGCTCTCAGATCAGGGTAGGTTTAGGAGAGATCAAGCAGACAGTCTACTAATACTCTAACGACCGCTCGTTCACTCTCCCGCTCCAATGTCCCATTTATTGCCTTTTAATTCTGTTACTCTCATTTTTATTGATAAAGCACATTTAAAATCAACCTTACCTGGCCAAAGTGCTCTACAAAAGGTAAAAAACCCCAAAAAACATCAGGTGATTTATTGAGCCATTCATAAAGACAAGCAGTGTGTAGTCTTTTATCTCATGTGAAGGCACATGATTTTTTATATATTTTCCAAATGTAATAACCATTTCTTTAAGAATGAAACATTTAGGCACATTTTTAATTTGAACTGTTTTACCAGTTTCCATGTGCTCACACACTGAGAGTTTAACAGCCTGTAAAACTGCTTTCTGCTATTTCTATTGTTAAGCGCGCCAGATAAATCAAATTGCACTGCGTTTATTCAAAGTGCCACATTTGAGCCCTGCACAGCAGTCACTACATAACAATGACACCCATCTGAACAACTGCTAACTGTAATAAGACGGTCTGTCAAACATGTTTTTATACTCTTAACACTACACGTTTATAGAGAGAGGGTGATTCGAACGCCAGTGTTTCCAACAGCACTTCAGCCAGTTTAAGGTTTTGGAAGGAATTAGAAACAAATGTGAGGCCTTTTAAAAGGCACCTGAAGTACCGCTCATAAGGTGTCTTTCCTGGCGTGGCTTTAAATAAGAAAAACACCAACCGCATTCACATCTTTACCAGTGTCATAATCACCTAAAACCAGTGTTATGACAAGGTGTTAGGAAACGCTTTCATATCAAAACCTACCGACTATCAAGCACATTTAATATTACAGACAGAGCATGCAGAAATACTAATATTATCATTATGGAAAATAAAATAAAAAGGAACAACCCAGCTCATTTTAAATGTCTATATTGTCTCTATTAGCAGGCTGTGATTTGACTTTTTTCTTCTTCTTTTTGTTTTATTGCAGCATTTATTGCATTGTCAGCCATTCATGTTTTAAAAGACAAATCAAAAATCACATTTTGTTTTCGATTAACTATGATGATTGAATATACTGACTAGCACCGTGATCTGTGACTCAAGAGATAGCTTGGTGTTTACGCTGACATCTTTTAGCTACAAATTGGTTAAAATCACAGTCTTTTGGGATTTAGTGATCGTGTGAGGCTGTCACAGCTTCAGTTTTTAGTCGACTGGAATGTGCAGCTTTAATATAGATGTCAAATTAATAACACATGCTAGTTTTCTTCACTAATGTGAAAACAACAATAATGAAATATCAAATGTTCTTTACAGAGAGAGAAATAATTCAAAGAAATTTTTGTAATATTTTGCTCCTTGAAACATGCCCTCTAAAGACTCTAAAAAATGTTCACCGATTTAATGTCAACAAAGCTACCCAATCTGTACAAATAATATGCCAAATAACAATAAAAACTTATTCATAGTTTGTTTTGTTTGCTTGTTTGTGTGCAATAGTGAAATCTGTTTGATCAAGCAACTGATTACAGAGAAATGTGAAAGAAACCTGTTTAAAAATGTATTTGGGAAAGTCATTAGTGGTGCAAAAATCACGCGCTTCAGGAAACACTCCATACATTAATAAACAGTATAAAAATGCAGCATTTGTCACCTTCTCTCTAAAGATTGTGCTTCTGAAAGGAGCCACTCCACAACATCTGAGAGGAGAGAGGACAGCTGAGTTTTTACAAGTCTTTGCCGCTTCATTTTCAGCCTGCTGACATTTAAGAGCTGGAGCGAGAGCTTCGAGATCAGGAAGATGCAACGCTGCAAACACTGAAATGGGAAATGGAAACCAGGAAGATATCATGAGCCTCTTGAGTAATGATTGCGTTGGATCTTGTCCATTTAAAAGGATGTTGTAACGCTGCCCTGGCATATTAAGATGTGACTTGTAGCTTTTAGTGAAAAACAGTATACATGAAGGATCAGGTAAAATATCAGCCATCAATATCAGCTCCAGCATGCATCACCCTAATTGAACAGTTTTCACATTGTTACATTGTCACAGACTGGAAATAGTGTTTGTTCAGATGTCTGAGATGCATCAAGTCAAGCAGAACTTTCTAATTCCGGGCGAGTAAATCACTGTGCGCTGGGGACAGAAGCTGCAGGTGGTGTCAGCCTCTCGTAATTCACTTGTTTGGCTTCCAGGAATGACAAAAGCGGACAGTGCTTCCTGGAAAACCGGTACATGACATATTCCCTCCCACGGTGGTACTACAACAGAGGACAGGTTGACATTAGCTGTACTCGAACCACCCGACTGTTCTCGTTCATTGACATTTCTCAATAGTTCATTATATTTTCTCAAAATCCTCAAATTTAGACGTAAAATACCAATTTTTAAGTCAAGTTCTCTCAAGAAAAACCCAGTATGGTCTTTGTTTGTTTGTTTATTGTGGGAAAAAAAGCTCTGTGACTAGCAGGTACTTCTATACAAAACAAATTGTACTTATAATGTAACTTAGTCATGTAATGAAGTAGACGTAACAGACAGCTACTGTTACACAGATACTGATGTAACCAGAAGACTGTCACATACAGTACGTGTTGCAGACGTCATACAAAGTAATTATAAATAGGTTGTTTTAATTATTATTGATGCATTTTCTGTCAACATGAGAATATATTGCTCGTGTTTAAAGTGTCCCTATTACAGCAATGAAAAGTTGATATTTTGGTTTTGGGAGTCTCATACAAGGTCAAAAACCACTTTAAATAAGCATCTCCAAATACCATACCAAATAAAATGTAAATTAGTATGCACGAGAAGGAGTGTAGGCTGTTATAGCAGATGTCTGTGCATTGCCACAGCTGAAATTATGGGGCTTTTTGTGAAAAAAAGCAAGGAAGAATAAAGACTTACTCTCTATGCTTCATTCTGAAGAACATCAAGGACTTTTTGCCACGCGGGCTTGATGTCTTTCTGACCTTGCAATGTATTAATGCTTGTGATATGAACAGAAACACAAGCACATTAACAATTAATCAAAATAAAAAAGCCTGGGGCAACAAACGAACAGGTGCTTACAACGAGGTCAACACCTCAGTGTCGTTGGTGTAAAAGAGTCCAAACAACAGCTGACGGTTTCAGTCATTTAAGCCAAATGTCATGGTATTTTTTCATGAACACAGAAAAGTTGGTTGGAAGTCAATACGTTGAAATGCATGTGTGTCAAACGAGGTTTTGTGAGGTGATACAGCAAACTGAGAAGATATCTTGAAATCTCCAAATCGTCATCTGTGAAATAATTGCATCTTTCTTTGATTAATTTGGCATTTTTGGCTTGGATTGAAGTCTTTAGAAGCATTGTTCTGACATTATTGCTCGGAAGTAAATATTTTCCTGTTATTAGATTGGAACCTTTTATATCTTCTTTACCAATACCACAGACTTCTGAAGAATACGTTATTGACTCCATGTTCATCATTACTGGCTTTAGTTGGGTATCAGTTACATTCCCTCGAGAGCAGGTTTTTTTCTTTTTCAGAATGTGCACAGAAAAGTGTAAAGTCAAGGAGGTTACACCAAAAGAAAGACAGAGGTCTGGTACTGTATGTGTTCACCGAGAGGAACCCATTAGATGGGTATGACAATGGCTTTCTTAACTTATATCAGATGGCCCCATTTCACAACTGATTATACAGGATTGGGACTCAACATCCAAAGCACTTGAGAAGGTGTAAACATCTTAAGTTTCTTTCAGATTTTATTTGGAAATCCATGATCAGCACTATCCTCTTCCTGGGACATTTGGCCATAAGCCTGCTCTCAACAATCTCATGGCTGGGTACACTAAATACAGCACTATTAACCCTCTGAGGTCTGAGGTGATTTTGGGGTTTTGGGGTGTTTGGACATGCTCTGATATTTGTGATTATTTCAGC
>JAUMHR010000079.1:4987423-4998585 GCA_032361145.1 Enteromius fasciolatus
TAAAAAATTTAACGCGTTATTTTTTGTGTAATTAATTAATCTAAATTAACGCGTTAAAGTCCCGGCCCTAGTAATTAATGATTAATATTATAGTATATTGACTCTAATTTGAACCCTGGTGTATACGGGTATGGAACACGTTAAGCTCAGTTTAACAGACAGTGCGTGGTTCAAATGTTGGTTAATATTGCCCAAAGCCAAACTGTGTCCCATGAGATGAAGTGTTTCTTCAGACGGTGTGGGCTGTAATAAGTGAATTTGGCTGGTGGGTGTAGACTGACAGTCTTTCTCTGACTAGAGGAACTGTGCTGTAGCACTTCTGAGCTGTGTGGGAGGGACAACGAGAAACAAGTCGGAGCGTTTCAACTTTGTTTGATATAATGCTCGTGTGTGGGCACTGTTCACTGTGGCTCTGTGTCAGTCAGAATGAAGAGATCAGCAGCTCGAGAGACGAGTGGAGACAGGTCTGTCGGTAACGACCAGTGGGAGGCTTCATAGTGACTGCACTTATCTTCTGCTGCATCTACCACCAAAAATTATCATATGAGAAAAATTTAATTTATTTTCCCGCCAGTCTTCTTTAGGCTTGTTGCTTATCAGAAAACAAAAGATTTTAGTGTATGGAGTCTGCTGTGGTTGAGCTAGAGCTATTCAAGATCACTTTAAAATTTGTCAAATGTACGGTAAAAAACAGCAGCTGTGGTTGCTGGAATTTGACTGTAAAAATACAGTATCACCATTTTAGGTTTTACAGTTTTAAATTAAATTTACAGTTAAACACCGTAATGTCATTAACTGATATAATGTAAATATAGCAGCCTATTAAATAAAAAAAATGGTTTTGTATCTTTAAAATACACCGATAAACACCAAGTACAGTGATGATGAGAAAGTCAAATATACAAGAAACATTCATTTAACAACATTACATGTGACACAGAGAACATTTTTTTTTTAAATTTCAGATTATATATTCAATTTCTGAATTGTTTTGAATTCAAAAGTATACATTTTGGATATGAAAGTTTTTTAGCAAAAAAATAGGTCACAGTCCTAATCAGATCTCCATAACACTGATTTGTGTTTTTACACCATAGACAGACAGGTATTACATCTTAGGGTCATAATATATTTGTACAGCAAATCAAATGCTATAGACAAACTATTATCTACATTTCTGATCTCACTCGTTCCTCTTCACACACAATCAGTTGTCAGTTAGAAGGTGTTAATTTCCCAGCCACATATGCTGATAGATCAATATTTTAAGTTTTACATATTAACATCATTTTGGCAGCACTTTACTTTGATGGTCCCTTTTGAACTTTCTGTTGACAGTATAATGTTGCAACTACATGTCCGTATTAGACTGCTTCATATCCTGAACTCTTTATGATGATGGTCTCCCAGAAGACACTTTACTAACTGCAAATACACATCAGCTTATTCATACTCTATCTCTACCAGTCTACTAATACTTTACAAACACACAAACACAAGAGTTAAATGGACCATCACAATAAACTGAAAGCATGTATTTACCGTCACTTTTGATGAATCTGCTGCAACCCTTGCTGAATAAACGTAAAAAAAATGATTTCAAAGCTTTGAACGTTAGCGCATGGATGCTCGTGATCATTTTATATAGTATTTTATTTTTGAGTTGTTGTTGGTGTAGCTCATGTAATGTTTCTCAGGATAGATGATACTCCAACAACTTTGTGATTCTTCTTGTTTACCTCCTGTGTGGCCTGGCCCTGGGAACAAAACCCATGTCTGTAATCAAACCAATCTAAAATGAGTTTGTTATTGAGTTTATAAATGTAGCTTAATAGTTCATCGTATGACCAAAAATATACCAATCCTACATGAATGTGAATCTTACAAAGAAACTGTGGGGTTTTTTGAAAGATGAGGAAAAAGTTAAAGTTATTTGCGCCTCACCAGCTCACAGCTAATGTCTGAGAGGATGGGGAAGAATAATAAATATGTAAACATCCACAGGTTCTTCAAAGCCAATGAAACAGCTGTCTGCTCTTGAACCCTGCGTTCAGCTCCGCTCTCTTCTTAAAATGTGAAAGTGAGAAACCTCTGTGAAACGCAGGATGGGTCGAGCAGGTCCCAGACTCCTCTTTTATACTCTGATATCCCCAAAGATAAAAGATCTTGGCTTTCATCTCCTCTCTTTTATTCATTACACATGAAAGTGCTTCGGTTTAGTTCGCTCTCAGCAGCTCTGTGATGCAGAAATTACACAGAATCCTCTCCTATTGTCCGTGGAAATTATTCTGGGCTTGCTTTAGCTCTTTTGCAGAATTACTCATTACTCTCCTTAAAGCTTCACCACATTGCTTTTATTTTCATTATGAAGTCTAATAATACTCCAAAAATGGTTGTTCAGTTTAAATGTTCAGCTTTAGACATTAGCATGATGATTTTTACCGTAACAGTCTCATGAGAATTATTTTACACTTTAATTTCATTTCCTTCAGATGTTTTTAGGCAATCTGCTTAGACCCTGACCCTCAGGATCCAATCGTAATGTTTTTTTTATTATTATTTATTTATCTTTTTTATTCCCCTTTAGACATTCTACTAACTTTAACTCTGTAACTACAGGTCAACTAATCTTCATTAATTAATTACACTGTAAAATATTCCTGTAGAAATTACAGTATTATCGGCAGCTGTCCGCCAGTAACTTACTGTAGATTTAAATGTATGTTATTTACTAGAGACAGTTTGTTCAAAGATAAATGAACCTTAAACATTAACAAACCTTTATCTTTACAGGACAAATTAAATAAAATAACAGCCTCGTGTAAAGCATTTCTGGGAACCAATATCAGACAGAAAAAGGTTGATGAGGATTTGTGTTTCCCAGAATGCTTTTTATGAGCTGTTTTTAATCGTTTTATTCTGTAAAGATAAAAGACTTGTTTTTGTTTATTGTTCATTTATATTTTAACAAACTTTTGCCAATACATTTGATAAATCTACAGTAAGTTATAACTACAGCAATGTATGTCAGAGTGAACGTGTACTGACTCTCAGTAGACTGCTGGCTAGATTAAGGGTTAGTACTTGTAAAGTTTCTGATAGTGAAATAAAGTGTTAGAAGATATAAAGCAGACCGTCTACTAATACTCTAAAGACTGCTAGTTAACAAGTAGTTACTTACTGTTAGTAGAATGTCAAAAGTGGACTACAACTGAAGATTATGAAGTGCCCCTATTATGGCTAATGACAGGTTCATATTTTGGTTTTGTGAGTCTAATAACAGGCTAACATACATACAAGGACCAAAAACACTTTCATTGTCTTATAAAATGTCTTTTTTAAATGATTAACTCTTCTTTGTGTGCCGCTAATCTGCGTCTCATTTTAAAAACGACTGGTTTCAGTGATTCACAGTAAACTCTTTCTTTTGAGACGATTCCTTTATACACTTTAATACACTTAGAGCTGTGTTACACACTGCATGAAAGATCATTTTCAAAAATCCATAACAGAGGCATACGTTAGTTATGCAGTAAATTGAAGGTGCATTGAAACTGAATACTTCCCTTACTGGCTTTTTACCCCTTACAGTACTTACAGTAAAGCTGTAAACTCCTCGAAATAGTACTAAAGTACAGTAGTGAAGAGCTATTACTCTTATTTTGTATCTTCTTTACTCCCCTACCCGCAAGAAAAGACGAAAACCTTTGGCAACATTTATGCTAGAGTTATGCCGTGATTTGAATAAATGTTCCTGAGAGCGATGTAAAAGATTAATGGCACCGCTGTTAAAGCTATATCTGCATTGATAAAAGCCAATCTGAAGATCCTTCAAAGACAGAAACGGATAAGGCTGAGAGGTTGTGAATAAAAAAAGTCAGTCATTTATTATTAAAGAGCCGTTCTGCGGTGGCACAGAACCTCATAAAAAGCCGGTAAGTGTGATCCAAAAATACATCTTCACCAATCATCTATCTTTCACATCAAAATTTCATGGGTGAATTTCGCAATTCTATACATATAATAAATCTTTGCGCTTTCTCATTGTTATTCAGCGACGCTTGCCTCCAGCATGTGACATTTATTACAGAGAGATGGAGGGAAGGGGTGAAGGCCCTGCGGATGACGGAGAACAGATGCTTTAGCACACAGGAGTCTCTTGAGGACACCGGTGCTTAATGACAGATGTACATCCAGACGGTCAGCGTAAATCTCTCAGAGAAGATGCCATGCTTTCTGCCTCTCGCTGCATCTGTAAATACCATATGAGAGATTTATACGCAGAGGCGTGAGATCTGAAAAGTGTGGGCACGCATTATAAAACTTAGCAGCCGGCTCATGAATATTAATTAGATGATGTAACGCGCACACACAGTAAGTGATTTGCTGACAAGCACACACAGTAGATGCTAGCCAAGCAAAGGGAAAATAGACAAGAAATAAAATGGACGAGTACATCTTCGTTTGCACAGTTTTCAAATTCTATTTCATTTATTATAGCGATCATTATTTCTGATTATATAGATCATTTTATGTATATATGTAAATTATGATGTTTTTTATCGTTTCAGAGCTGATCGAGCAGAGAGCATGAATGTGTCATTAATCGCGTGGCACACAAGAAACTAACACAGAAGCTTTGCTGAGGATACAGAGATGGGGGGGGGTCTGAATTGTCCTTTATTTCAGTACAACAAATGTTTTAATCCAATTTCCTTTCTGTCTGGAAGCCTAACAATAACAGCAGAGCAGCGTTTGGTGTGAATGTGGATTAATGTCCACGCTAAATACACTTTAAGAGCTTAATGACATCGTTATGCAGATTGTGGAGCGCCGAGACGTCTGTAAGAGTGTTAAGTGGAATAATCCTGCCATGTGGCAGCCTCAGAGGAAGTTGAGCTCCAGCCACTTCCTGTGTGAGTAATAATAGACATCACATACAAAAACAATCCAGAAGTTATAACATTAATGTGTTTCTCACACAAAGCAAGCACATGACTTTGTAAGAAAATCAGATCAAGCACTTTTATGGAGCTTGACATCCATTGGTCTTCATCACAATATGGCTTTTTGTTGACATGGAGAAGTCATACAGGTTGTAGTATAACAATGTGAGGCTGAGTAAACGATCACAGAGTTGTGTGAACTATGCCTTTAAGAAGGTAACCCAACAGCTGTAACCTGTTACCACCACTAACTTCCCACCTAATAAAAGACACACGATAAAATATCAAGCACAACTGCAGATGGACCAGTGACGGTTGTCCCATTCACATGTTCTCAGTTTGGCTTCTCTCCCTCTCTTTTATGAGGCATGATCTCAGATAAATCCACTTATGTGGAGATAAGGCCTGACTGTGGAGTTACGCTCCTGGTTAAATCATTAGGCTTGAATCTGTCAGTCATTGTCTATGAACTCTGCGGGCCCTGGTAACCTGAGTTACTCCAAACACAAATTCTTCCAGAGACACTTTAATACACCTCCATCCTCAGGAAGTCACCTCAGAGGGGATATCAGGTGGGAGAGGGAGACATGTACATAAAACTCAGTGGGAAACAGGCTGTAAAAGCAGCACTTTAATCTCAAGTCAATGTTAGAAGCACAAGGCCTGCGGGTGATAATGTGTTATCGACCAAATGTGCTCTGCCCTTCAACCCAACCACAAGTAACTGGGCGTAAAGAGAGAAGAGCAAAAATCAATACAGCTCCTTTCAAAATCCATGTTTTGTTAAAGAAGGAAATACAAGGATGCATCTACATATTTATAACGGATCTGTGTTACATTTAGAAATTTAAACTTATGTGTTTGCATGACTGCTGAGTCTAAAATGCAAGAAGAAATGGGGTTTATGCATGAGAATAATACTGTACATTTATTTTTTAAAACAAATATGTTTGTTCTTTATATTGAAATGTAAATACTTTAGTGTTTAAATCTAGATTAAAGGCACATGTTTTTAGCTGAGCATTCACATGTATCTTGTGCTTCAACTACATCTGATCAAATGCAAATGGATTTACACAAGCTTCAGTCTGTATCCAACCCTTACGAAGACCTGAAGTGACGAACACTTCATCAAGAGATGGAGACAAACCCCTCAGAAGACCTCAGATGATGCTAACCCTGGAACAACATATAAAACTGACAAACTCTAATCACAACGTTAAATTGCAGCCACAAAGTTTAATAGCAGCAGATAATCACTGCAGTTAATAGTTGTCACGAATGAGCCACGGGAAGGCGTACGGATCCAGATGCAACAATGTTTAATAGTTTAATAATTAAGCACACAGAGTTCGTGGCAAATGGTCAGGCGATGAGGTAAACCGAGTCCATGGGGGCGAGGCAAGAGCAAAAGTCCGAGTCCAGGCGAAGGTCCAGATCCAGGGAGACAGAGAGAAGGACACGGGAAACACAGATGGCTAGACAACGGGGTACATTCAACATTGACCAGCGACTAACAGAGGACATCCGGGGTATTTAACATGTGACATAAGGCGGAGAAACAATGAAACACCCTGACAACAGACAAGAGGGGCGGAGACATGAACGAGCAACAAAGACAGCAGACAAGGTAGACGGAGACATGAGTTCATTGATAATTAGTCCAACGGGTGAAAACGGATATAAAACAGTTTGCTGGAGCTGGAGTGCCCTCAGCAGACTGGCATCTCCAGCTGAACATGACCACAGTGTTCACGTCTGTTTGATTATAAATGTATATATATCTATAAGTGACATGACGCTTTTTCTTTTACATAAAATTCTGTTCCAAGTTCCTAGTCATGGCAAGTTAAACCATCAAACACCACTTAAAAAGAAATTCTATAGGTCTTTTTGTTTTAATCAAAAATGTCATTGATGGCTGGTTAATTTTGATGGTTTGTTGATTTTCTTAATGTCACTCATTTTGAACTCTTTAAAACATAATTTTCCATACGGTTCAGTTTGTTCAGGACCGGGTCTGACATCACCTACTCTGTAACTAAGGAAACATTTAGTATAATGACTCTCATTACAACAAAACTCTTCAGTTACTACACTTAAACCCTTCGTTTCATGGTTAATACAATGGCATCCAAAAAGTAATAACATTTCTGATGGTTCAGTACACCTCTAATGAAACACAAAGAGATTTCATTGACTGCGTCTTATTGTCTGCGTTGCATACCTGATGCTTTGAGTCACTTCTTTGAAACAAACGTCTGCGATGCATTACAGTACCGTCTTGTTTGCATTAAATTACTGATCTAAAAACCTGATTTCAACTTAATATTGCACATCAAAAAGGATTCAAGAAAATGAAAGCCAGGTCATTTTCAGGGCTCATCTGTCAGTCTGGTCGCTGGCAAAGAGCTCAGGATGGGAAAGGATTGGTTTCGAGAAGCATTTCCCTTCTGGTGTCACATCACACCAAAGCGCTCGTATTTAAACTGCCTTCAGAAAGACCTTTTGGATATTTCCCAAGGTATTTTCAGTGTCAGAGAATAACTGACCCATCTCCGACTCATCTAGTTCCCATTAATACATAATTCCAGATCTGGAAAAGCTGGACGAACGGAGAGGTTTATGAGGGATGTATACTGTACGTGGGAGGACAGGCACTCGTCTTGTTTTAGTAAACGCTCCTCGTGGATCAGCGCTGACCCTCTGCTTTGGTCACAGATGTTCTTTCTCTGCCCTGGAGACGTGAATACAATCACAGCACTATTTTAATCTGCTGCTTTGCAGATGCTTGATTAGGAACCTAGTATGTGTCGCTCTTCATTTTTCCACCAGGAGGGCTTTTATCTGTGATCTTAATAACCAAGATTCCTTTATTTTCTCCCCTTATTCCTCCCAGACAGTGTCCTACTTCTTTCTGGAGGACGCTCAAAATAAGCAGGCTCTTTTTCTTCGATCTATGAGAAAAGAGAAGAGACTGCAATTATTTTTGTTCTCTTCCAAGATAAAGAGAAAAAATAATTATCTTCCATGGTTTTTCAAACAAAACTCCATTCGATCAAGTCCTGCGTCATGTTTAGCTGCTCCTCTGAATGAATTCTTTTCAATGTCAGAGAAGAAGAAAGTCAGAAGTGTCATATTGTAAGCAGACAAAGAGGCTTGTTAAAACCTTGTATTTACATTAGCACATGTGTCATCATTCAGAGTAATATTAGTATATGTAAGTAGGTTTTGAATGTACAATATCAACATACTGAAGAAACATTTTTGGAAGAGTAGAAACACATTATATATATATATATTTTTAATATATATTATTTATTTTTATTTAGTATTTATTTACATATATATTTTTAAATCTGTTTTTAGTTCTGTTTTATTTGTCTATAAAAATATACACACAACTTCAAAGTTGTTCATAAAATATTTGTTTTCCATACACTTTCTAGTAACAAAAGTTAATTCTGACAGGGTTGATTCATTAAACCTCTTTCTTTAAGTGAAAAAACAAAGCATTTCTTTTACTCTTAGTCTCTTTAATGCAGTCATAAAGTCATTCAGAGCTGCTTGGCAGAGGCATTATGTTGTTATCATTACAGCCATTAAACCTGAGCTAAAAGTTACTCTCCTTCCAACAATGTGAGGACAAATCACCTCTGAAGTGATTGAGGTCTGAGAGCCTTGAATGCCAATGGAAACTTTTCCTGAGCCTGTGGACTGATGTCTGTTTTCATACCGACTGCCATTTTGTTTCGTTTGATGGCACATTCTTTTTAAAAGAGCTGAAAGGGCATTTTTCTCATGAATATTTACGAGTCGATTTGCATAAGCTCCAGAACATGCCCACGACTGAGAATGCTGTGATTAAATATAATTTATAAATCTGATGATTTATTGTGCATTTTCTTTATTTGATTTGATGGGTTACACAACAAATTGTCTACGAATCAAATAATGAGATGTTTTTCCAAGTTTAAATGGAGGGTTTCTGCATGTGTAAGCAATCAGTTATTCTCCAGTGTCTCAGTACAAGGAAATAGACATGAAATCTTCACGAGTAGCTGTTGCTGAGATGGTCTACTCGGCTCATTATTTTAATATATTGCTGATGTATATTTTTGGTCCACCACAGAGTGTCCTGTGCACACTTTGTACATCTGTCTTTACAACCACAAATTACCATCCTGTAACATTTTATGATCCAATAAACAAGGGTTATTGGGAGATGAAAGAAGCAGTGTTCCGTAAAACAGCTTTACTGTAAGGATGTGCAGATGCTGCTGAAAGCTCTAATAAACTCAGCTCTGGACACGCCGAACACTCTCCACCTGCTCGTGATTAAGAGGGACTCTGGAGGGCACCATCTGCTCTCTGGCTTTCTGACCAGAGCGAGGAAGAAGGGAAAGGAAGGATAACAACTGGAGAAGACCTCGAGGGAGCTGTGAAATCCAGTAAGTCTAGTCTGTCTCCCAGTCTCTTCAGAGCATTTACACATCCCTGCGCTACCTTGAATCCTTGTCAAGCAGAATATACTGTCAAGCTAGCATTGAGTCCTTGAGGGAAACTCCAGGTTAATGCACTTCTGTCTGACATCTGGAGCTTGAGACTGCGGTATCATCTCATAATTCTGACTCAAAGAAAAAACTGGAAGTGCTGAGCAGCTTTAGATGTCTTGGTGTCCCGTTTGAACATACAGTAGCGCAACATAAGACTACGATTGAAAAAAACAACGAAGAGCTAAACAAACAGCACACTAGTGTGTGTATATCTTTGTCAGAACGTCTCAAGAAAGATGGTAATGCACGGTCAAGTGTGGAAGACACTTCTGTGTTAACATACAACAGCCTGCACAGCAGCAATATACCAATAAAGGATTTTCACTGCTTAAACATACAATATGCTTCGAATGATCATTAATATCTGCCCTATAAAACACACATTACTTTAGCAACAAGACAAAGGGATAGTTGTTGTGAAAACGGCATTGACAGCAGTGATTGTCCCCTTTATGTTTAACTTTTTACATTTATCTATGACCTGCCCAACTTGGAAATTTTCTGGTTTTGAATACTTATAAATATGTACTTATTGGTACGTATTTTGTGTCTCGCTAAAAAGTGCACCCAGGTACATTTATTAATGAGACTAAATATAAAATTCTGCCGTTTTGAAAACAGATGACGGAAAGCAAAACTTAATGTTTCCTTCTATGAACTTTCATGTGTTGTGTTTTTAAGCATGACACGAGGTAGCTTACACTTCACCCATTGGATGTAGTTACAACAAATAATGCTAAAGTCGGGTTGATCGATCTGCCTCGAGTTCACAGGTCAGATATCTGACTTCAAGCGGCGTTATAGACATTATTTCCAAGTAGGTGGGTAAAATCAGAATTCAAGTCATCTGGAACACAGCATAACATGGAAGTAGTTCTTCTAAATAAAGCCTCTGTTCTGTCTTGTACCACCTTTATTCTGTGATAAATGTGAATCTTAATGTGTTTTAACAAACAAAAAAGAAAGGTTCATTTTTAAAAGGACTATAATGACATTTACGAGCAAAGATTGTAATAAATTCTGCAATAACAATGTATTTCATAAGACAGTGAACTGAACTGGATAGCTGAAGGAACATTAGAAGCAATTACAAAAATATATATTCAAATGATGCTTTTACAAGAGAAAATAAAGGTGGTTTTAAATACTTTCTCATCTCAGTTTAATATGCAAAGACATATATTGTAACATTGCTCTGAGCATCTCAACACAGCACCTGGGGCTCACTGTTTGTTTTGTTTTCTCTTTTGCTTTTTTATTTATCATTAAAGTATTAATATAATGCTTCACATAGGAAAAGATTCACCTGAGACAAGTGAATATAGGTATACAAGTATTTTTTTGTGAATATAGGATTGTACATGAAAAATAATTAATGTACATATTATACAGTGTTCCACAAGGACCAATCCTTGGCCTAGTTTTGAAATATATATATATATATATATACAAAATATATATATACAATGCAGTGAAATTTAAAATGAGAATATATTACACCAGTTTGGTGGCAATTATTTTATTAGTCATTAGCAGGGGCGCCGCTAAGGGGGGGAAAGTTGGGACAATTCTAAGGGCCCACACCCTTTAGGGGCCCCCAGAGATCTGCTTTATTAATAATAACACTACTAGCAGTAAAGTAAAAGAAATTAAAAAATGT
>JAUMHR010000079.1:5007122-5022076 GCA_032361145.1 Enteromius fasciolatus
GTTAAGTCTTTAAATCATAATGAAGAAAAAACTGAACTTGTAAAATATCAGAATCAGATACAAAACTGTGTCATCAGAAAAATGAACGGTAAATGGTTTACATGAATAGAGAAAAGCAGCAGTCCTAGTACCGAACCTTGGGGCACACCTCCAAACATCTGACTTATTCCCATTTAATTTTACACATTGTTTGCTATTATGCAACTATGATTTAAACACATCACTGCATCTACAGACAGACCAATAGCATGAAGCTCAGCTAAACGTAAATATTGATTAACTAAATAAAAAGCTTTGAACAAATCAGTAAAACAGCATCCTCCGCAGCTGAAAACACATCATTAGTAAACTTAAGTAATGCAGTAGTTAAAACCAGATTGATAAGGTGATCAAATATTATTACTACTTAATCTGAAAGTTGCTTATACATACATTTTTCAAAAACTTTATCAACAGAACATAGGTCTGTAGTTATTAAGATCAAGCGCATCACCTCTCTTCCAGAGTAATGCTTCAAAAATAACCAGTATGTCACGTGTGGATAAAGACAACAAGAACAGCATTTAAAACAACTACAGAGAAACCTTCCCTAGTAAATATTATTATTATTTAAAATATATTTATTTCATATTAAAATCTATTAACTGACAGCCGATATAAACATTTAATTAAACTGTATTTGGAGTATTATTTAATAAGCGTGTTTTTGTCACTTTTAATGATTGTGTAATATTTAAATGCCGAATATTTAAAGTGTACGTACAGTATACTCACAACAGTTCCACTTAAACACAATCAGACACACAACGCATGTGTTTAATCCAGCGCTACTTCTGCTCAATTAAAGTGCATTAAACACAACATTAGTTTACACTGAACGGCGTTTTATTAAGTACATAAATATGAAAATGTATTTGTAGTATACCGAGCATTAAATGAATGGAATCCATTATGAATCAATCGTCAGGTATTTTAATGATGCTCATGGCATGTTTTAATAATGTTTTTAATATTAATTCTGCAAGTGTTTCTGATATCCCAGTCTCACTGCTGAGATTTTAGATCCAAGGTTTCCTGAGAAAGACTGTAGAAAGCATTTAACCAGTTTTCCTGTCGTCTGGATTTCTGGGACCAGAAAAGAATAGGCTCCATCTACAAATATTCATAATCCTTTCATATGTGTCCAAACAACTAAAAAGCACATATTTTAGCACATATACATTTCACCCCGCTTCTTAAACCAGTGTGAGGATGTAATAAATGAGTCCCTGGCGATATTTTTATCTTCTCATAGAAGCCACATGAAACCACAGTGACTTATTTTCCCAGAGTTCAAGTGAGGTTCCCATGACAACTGTTCCCGTCGGTTCTGCTTCAAGTACACTAGACTAGAGTCAGCATCATGAACGGACACGGACATAGAAGTACTCAATAAAACACGAGAAAATTACCTTTTTTAAAACTCTTTGTTTAATCATTATTAAAAAAACAAAAACTTGCTTAAATTAATTTGGCATACCACCACATTAAGGTATTATTATTATTAATATTGTGTGGATTAGTTCAATCATTAATTAAATTGCAGGTATAAAGGCTTCGGTATACTCGAAAAAAACTCTAATTCTTTATTACTGCCACAACACTCACAGACTAATACAACGCACTGCTTTACTCGACACAAAACCAGCGCACGAAGAAAAGTCTTCACGAGGGACGCTCCAGTGTGTTATTAGGGCTAGATTCCTCCTGGTCTGGTCTGAGAGTTTCTCTTGGCATCGGTTTCCTCACCTCAGGCCCAAGCGTGTCTGAGGAGTTAGTATTTTAGACTGAGAGAACCAAAGCTGAATTATTTCTTCAGTTCTTAAGTAGATTAGGACTAAACTTGGCAAGCAATAGAGCCAATTATACTGCAAGAGGAAACTTCATTTGAGTTCCTTTGTTTATGGTTGGAGTTTTAAGGAAGTCAGATTTTCTTCGGGATCATCCCTCTATTAGCATTGAGAGGAAGCAGGTTTCTATATCGCCCATCTCTAGTCTACATGCCACCTTTTCTCACCTTGTGCTATTCCTGAGCAGCATGAAGCACAGGTACAGATCCTTCAGCCCAGGAATCAGTGGCACAGGGCTGAGGTTCTCCATCCTCGTGCCAAAAGAGCTCATGTTCTGGATCATCTCCTTCATCTCTCCTCAGGAGAACACATTCTAGCGTCTCCACCAGGTTATTCTGTGCCCACCACACCGAGAAGGGTATCAGCTGGTTGGAGGATAGAAGGTTTTTGTATGAGCTAAATGAATGCCTCAAATCTTTCCCATTGTAAGCAAGCTATTCCACATCTCCTGTAAACCTACAGCATAGCCCTTACTCAGTTCAGACGCCATACTGAACTTTACATAAGTGAAAATACAGCTCAGAGCCTATGCAATAGTCTGAAATGGTTAACACGTCTGATAACAGAAGTGCTTACTCATAAGAATGGCACTACTTTAGTGCTAAATACCTGCCCTACCCAGTCACCTTTTAACTTCGAGTGCTCCAATGGAGATAAATGGTATAAATCCTGTTTAACCGCCACGCGGCATAACCTATCCTATGAAGCAGCCAAAAGTTAAAAGTACAATTCCTATATAAATAGACATATTACCATTAATTCTGTGAATTTTCGGCTCACCTGTCTTTGTAGATACCCCTGATAGCATCTGTCCATCACTCCTTCCATCAGTTCTGCTATAATGTCCATCACCAGCTCCTCACCCTCCTCCTGGGAGAGCATGCTGGTCCAGGCAGACTCTGTGAGGCGTCCCGGGACGGTGTCCGCGCTCTCCACCGGCTGCAGCAGCACCGGAGCAGCATTAGCTGGGCTTTTAGCGCGGCTTTTATCGCCCCGTGATTTAGCAGCTGAGCGACGCATGGTCTTCAGCTCCCTTGGAAAAAAAGAAGCATTTGTTTAAATGAGGCACCGGCCGAGCGTGCTCTGCCCTCACGTCGAGCATTGGTTAATGGCAGTCATTATGACGACGACATACTTTATTCTCATTGGTCAGATTAGATTATGGAGATAAAATAATGCCTAAAAGATTTGCAGGTGAAGAGTAAAGTAAAGTGTACATAAGATTGCAAGCGTACATTAAATTTGCAAGCGCAGGAAAAGATTTGTAAAGGCGCAAATCGGGATTCAAGCGTGAGGAAAACAAGATTTGCAGTCTATTAATTTTTTTGCAAGTGTAATTCATGTATTGTGAAACTGCAGCTTCATGCTAATGCAAAATAAATATGATCACATAGTGTAAGCGCAAGGATAGGGAAGACGGAACTGTACATTTTGGGTTATTTCGGAAGTTTTTATCCTACATACACAACAAGTCCTTTTTACATTTGCAACAGTTTATTTTCACTCACACAGATTCGATTAAAAACGCTGTTTACAGGCTTGCAATGCATTTGGCCGTATTTTGGCGAAAAAATAGTGCCAAAAGTGAAAGCGCGGAAAATTGTATTATTTTCTATTTAATTGTATTATATCTATGCCTAGACTTCTATTTCAAAAGCGACGCTTCTGACGTCACACAAGTAAAGTCTGCAAAAACATGTTTTTACCATCAAACCCTGGACACATTAAAGTAAAACAGAAAACATGCTAACGTACCAAGCACTCACTCGCGCGTCCTGCTTCTGTTCCTGGTTGCCAAGCAGCCAGACTCTTCTGAGCGCGAAGACACCGGAAACGACGAAATACTGCAGCCATTTTGCAGCAATGTCAGGACAGTAGGACTAGGCCAGCGGTCTCAGGACCAAGTATCAGAAAAGCGCAAAATTATGGCGGGGACGACGGTAAGTTGGTTGTTTTGTTCGTTTTAAGATCGTTTTAAGTTGTGGCGCGCAGCAGGGTTTTGCTGGAAGAGGCTGTGTGTGATATCACCGAAATAAATCCGCCTTAAGTTTATTAAACTGGTTGCAGGTCCTGTACGAGTTCATTCAAAGCTTCTTGACTCATCCTGCATGTCTCGCTGCGTCCCAATGTGCCGCCCTTAAAGTATGCATTCTATTCAGTGTAGACGAGCCGCGCACGGTGACGTCACACACCTGCGTCTTTAACTGAGCGCTGTGTCACTACAAACTGGCCTGTCAATCACCTTATCACTGTTAATATTTTCCACATTTCATTTAATTCCAGAAATAAATAGTTCAGTGATCTTCCAGTCGCGGTCTTTTATGTGGACAGCTGCTAATATATTCTATATGATGCATTTAAAAGTTAACGTTAATGTTTATAAAAGTTCACATTGCTCTTGTAAGTGAAATATAACACACACATATGTTATTAATATATATGTTTGTTTTTTTTACCAGGTTAAATGTAGATTTACTCTCCACCTAACCGCACGTCCGCCACGTTTGTAGTTTTTCTAACGCGTTTTATTTGTTGTGTTTGTAGTTCTGGATTGAATCCTTCGCCAAAACACAGTGGGATTATGGGCAGTTTTAGGGCCTTCACGGATTCCAAAATGGACCTCAAATAGTAGTCCATTCGGGGACTTTTGGCATACTTTTTTCTTGGTGCTTTTTAATCCTTAAGTTAATTTTTACTGTGATTTTAAATACACCTAAACAAGTTTGGATGTGTGGATTGGAAAAAAGACGTATTATGTATTTTTTCAGCAAAGATAAAAAGATGTGTAATTGGTTCTCTTATTAGTGCCTTTCCATCAAGGGTAAAAAAGTGACAATTCTAATATTAGAAACATTTTAAAAACATACAAAAATATTTTTAAACAATTTCTAATAATGTCATGAAGTGGAAACTTGATAAATTCTTTTTGTTCGTAAACTGTCAGATATAAATGTGTAATTTGTAATAAAGTGTTCTGTATGCACCGGACTAGGGACTGCGCTGCGAGTGTAAACTACTGTACATTTATTATGAATGTTTAAGTACATTTAAGTTCATATCATATACACAACACATGTCAGCTGTCCAATGATTAATAAATATATAATCTCAATGCAGAACAATCTGAAAGCTATTAAGGCATCTTTGCTGCTAAAAAAGATTAAAATGAATAAATCCATAAAACAGGCCTATGTATAGAAAAGTTAACTCAGTTTAAAAAAGAAAGAAAGTACTGCTTTTAAAGAAATACTTTTACTCCCTCTAATATCATTCCAATCCGAGAAGGAAAAAAAACTCTCGTTTATTTACAAACACAGATGAAGATTTTTCATGAGATGTTAATGATTTCTGTCATAAAGTAAAACACTGATCAGTGCACACTCCTGTCATATTCTGTGCTCCTGCTCTGTGTGCATTGATTCATGTTTAAATGTAAATGAAATCAGTTCATCATATAAAGCATTTGTGTATCTTCAGAAAACTGATTAAACTGCTTGATTCCGTCTCTTTTGTTTACCTTCATTACCAGCATTAACGATATCTTCATTAGAGTCACCCTTTCAAAAGAGATGAAAAGCCTCATGGTTTATAGGAGTTTTCATCTTCTCTTTAATGGGTGTGTTATTCAGCAAGTGAGTAAAAACCTTAGCTGTGTCCTCTAACTCTGTTCTTTCTTCCCTTTGCAGAGACACATCACCATTCAGAAAGATAAAACCTTTCCTCCGCTGGAGAGATGCACGGAGTGCTGCAAGAAGTTCCATTGTCCCTTTTGCATGGCCAGTGTATTTAAGCCCTGCAGACTAGACAAAATCAAATTACACTTGAAGAGCCACCGTAACAAAGCGGTTGTCCACGGAGGTGCAAACTATTTCTTTACTCGTGCGTTTTTCTATATTATGTCTAGCGTAAGTGCGTGTTAATAACATGCATGTTTTTGTTTGCTTGTTGTCAGATATGGTTGTTCACAGATGTGGGCTGGGCTGTAGAGCATCACTCCATTACCACTGTATGTACTGTCCAACAACAATTCTTAGGAGAGTCGATTTCAAGAACCACTTACAGGTCTGTAAACATAATCCGAATTCAGAATCGGCCTCGAAAACGCAGTCCATCACCACCAGGCCACCATCCGTCACGCATACAGCCAAGTCCGTTCCTTCAGTCCCACACACACCGCTGGCCTCCAGGACAGATCTGACGATAACAGGCACGCTGTCAAGCACCACAGCGCCGGGAAAGTTTCGCGTACGGCCTGTTATTAAAAAAAGATGCCCCTCGTGCAATATCCTCATCAATAAAAACAACCTCCCGAAACACATGGAGCGCAAACACACAGAGCAGTCCATGCTGGACATCGGTGAGACGTTTCAGCTCACGAGCCAGTGTATAGATGAGACAAATGGGATATTCGCAGTCCTCAAAGTGGTGAAGGGTCACGGCGTCCCGCTTCACGTCCAGTACCAGACATCGGGAGACAACAGCAGAGTCCTCTGCGAATCGAACGAGTGCCAGATGAACATAGACGTCGCGCAGAGGAGCGGCATCACATCGTACCAGTGCATGCACATCAGCGCCGCCAGCTTCTGCAAGTCCTCAGTTGAACCCGTCTCACTGGAGGAAGACGTCTTAGCCGAGATGGTGAGGGGGAAGTGGTTCAGCGAGAAAAAGAAAACCGAGTGCCTGGCTCTGCGGGCGCTTGCTGAGAGTAGCTGTGTACCGCTTTCTGTTCACGCCTCGATCGGGATCTCGTCAGCAAAGCGCTTCGTTTCGGTGTTCGAACCCAACCTGTCGTCTTACAGTCGTTTGGGTCGTGTCATGGTTGTATATAACACACAACTAGACTCCTGGCACTGTCCGTGTACCAAACTGCGCCGTTCGTGTCTGCACAAATACATCGCCAAATGGCATCTGTTTCAAACGCAACCCGAGCTTTTCAGAGCTAAGGGATCGCCGTATAACCCGCACTCGGAGGAAGAGGACGTTACAGACAACAGTCCCGTGTATCCACCGAGAGGTCTGGGATTGAAGTATATGGTGAAATACATTCTTCAGAAGAAGAAGATTCCTGCCGTTCTTCCTGAAGATATGCGGGTGCCATTGCCACGCAAAGATTACCCACAAATCCTTTGTCCAGATGAAACCGTGTGTCAGGACTGTCCAGGCGATGTGATCCTCAGCGATCCTATTTTAATTACCCAGAACGCCCAAATCCTGACCAATTGGAGCATTGTTAAAGGTAGATTGTATTGTTCGTGTGCTTGTGTGCTATTCAGCTAGTGTTTATAATGTATACTTGTTTTAATGGATAGATGTCACCACCTACTGTAAGCAGTGCCCGCAGTGTGGGATGTTTTATCGTTATCAAGAGTGGAAAGATCACCTCCATAACTTCAATGATCACATCATCTTTGACATACCCTTATGTTTAACACTGAGAAACCTTCTGCAGGTAATCTTCAGCTTGATTATATGAGGCTCAGTGACATGAGACTACTTTGTTCATCTTGTTTATTAATTTATCCCGAACCCCTTATATATAAAATACTTTTTAGGGTGTTGATGAAAAGTCTATATATGTTAGGGTAAAACAACGGCATCGCTATCAACCAATATTTGTCTAGGTCCATACTTCAGTGAGCAGAGCAGTGGAGTTTTTACAGCTCACGACAGGAGTGGAGTTTCCGTCTCCAGACACAATGCTGGATGCTTATTTGCACTTTGAAGCCCTGACAGATCATGAATATAAGTATTCATGCCCCTCCTGTGGCGATCATCCTCCGGTGGTTATCATGGGTGTACACAAACACACTGCTTCTCCATTATCAGGTATACTAATTATACTGCTGTACAGTTGCCAATTTAATACTATTTGGACATTTTGTTTGTCGTCACATTAAAATACTAATTCTGTTATGTTTTCAGAAAACGACATAGAGAAACCTCCAGAGAACTTTAAAGGCGAGGTCAGTCTGGAAGAGTTCTGGGAGTCGCTGTCCAGAGAGAGGATCTGTCAAGGATTTGTTGCGAGTACATGCTTTTAGTGCATATTACACTATATATATATATATATATATTCTGGAAACCGTTATTTATGTTACTCCTAGACCCTAGACCTGGGACGTAGCATAAATTGGGGGCTCGTCCGGGATGTTCAATTAGGGCGGGGCCACCTGAGAGAGAGCATGCATGCAAGAATATAGCACGTAACAAGAATGCATCTTCTGATTTTTTTCCCTGCTGTTTTAGAGGGTAGACACAATCCATTTGCAGTACCGCCAAGTTATCACTGTTGGGCTCCTTGGATTGGCAAAAACACACGGCGTTCAGACACTGTCGTAAACACAGAGTTTAAGAAAGTCCACTCTTCATCAGAGATTTTAGAAATGACGGTTACAGAGGAAAGACTCAGAGAGGAACTTCTCAAACAGAAGGTTTGCTTTAGTAGAACAACACTTGTTCGGTCTTTATGAATAATTTCATTGCGTTCAAATGAACATGTATGAAATAATATTGATTTTGACAGGATGACGTGATTAGAACTTTATGTATTGAATGCGGTGTGGACTCCACTGGATCTCGCAGCGATCTCCTTCTTAGATTGGACAATGAAATGCAATCCAAGCAAACATATGACAAAATCTACTCGAAAATCTGGAGTACCTCTGGTAAGTTTTATTTTTATTCTACTGATCCGCTAAATGTGTGGTATCGTAGAATTAATTAGTGCTTCTAAAATGTTTATCTGCCAAATCAAAGTGCATGCTGAGATCCAATCCAATGACAGGTCAAAGATAGTTAAACGGTTTGTTGACCCATAAAATATGTATCAATTAGTAATTCATTTGATCACAGACTGTATATATTTTATTATGAATGCAATAAAACGGTTAATAGAGTAAAATATTTAAAAGGTCATGTGATGGGATTTCAAGTTTCGTGCAGCATCACGTTATGGTAAGGGGTGTAACATTTCCATCACAGCTTGAGGTATTCGGCCAATCAGAGCATTGCCTTTTTTAGAACGATGAGCTTTGTACAAATCAACCCGTGTTAGGAGGCGGGGCTTAAACCACATAAACACATTACACCAAATACACACAATAATGCTCTTATTAGCAACATCATATGACCCTTTAAAAAAACCCTATTTGCATAAGTTTTAAATGTAATTTATTTTGGTAACAGCAAAGCTGAATTGGTTCTCAGGAAAAAAAATTTCTTATGATTAATGTTAAAAACAGTTACTAAATATTTCTCTGAAAACTGTAATAATTATTGTGTTTCATGATTTTTTTTTAAAATAAAAATCTCTTGCAACCTATACAATTTTTAGCACTTTTGATCAATTAAATGAATATTAAGAGTAAATATTTGAAAGAATGTATTTCAAAATGTATTTTTATAGAATTAAATAAATACGTCTATTAGATTAGATTTCCTTTTTCAGTTATTAACCTATTAAATTGTTTGTTTTTGTCTTCTGTGTTGTTCTGTCTATTTTTAGGAGGCTGGGGAGTCATTATGTGCCCCTGTGGAATTGTTTATAGCCTGAAATGCAATCTCCGAGCTGAGAGCCCTCAGGATTTTGCTGATTTGCTGTTATCATGGCATCACATGCCTAATGTCATAATTTGTGACTTTGCACAGGCTCTCGCAGAACACACGAATCTAAGGGCACCAGAAACGTTCTCTCCATTCGAGGGATGTCTGGTGAAAGCCACTCCCGCTAACATAGAACTGGCCAGGTGTGGACAGCTGAAAGTGTCTCTGCCCTGGCTGGATGAAAACACCAGAGGGACAGATCCTCGCGGACACCCGGTGACGGGATCAGCTGACCATTATGTACTTTGTAACCGTTCTAATGAAGGCATCACAGATGGAGATGTCCTGAGGAAGGTCACCCTCGTGCCTCAGCTGGCTGACAGAGTCAGTAATCAGATTTCAGAGCAAGTGTTTGCTCAAATCAAAGAGAACGACTACTTTTTGAACATGTCTTTGCCGTCAACGCATCTGTTCCAAATGAGGAACGTCATTCACCACTATAATGTGATCAAAGCCAATAAACTGAGCACCAGTTCAACCAACAGTTTTGGATCCAACTTGCTGACTCAAGCGGTGTTGGGTAAAGTTTTGATTCATGTAATATTTAGCAACATCTGAAGTATGGTGGAAAGGCATTGGTAAAATCACAGTTGGGCTTGTAACTGTTGACTTGTTTGTTGTAATAGAATCCTTAACCAGAAGCACAGATGATGTGATGGAGGACACAATCCTGACATCTCAGATGGTCCTGGGCAGTAGAGGTAAGGGTTTTCACACAGACAGTAGCCGTTTCTCAAAATGAGGCGTCTGTTCTTGTGGTATTGTTATTGTGTCATGAAGTGTAGTTTTAAAGAGTTTATCAGGTGAGAATATAGTTATTTAAAACTCAAATCTGCAGTTTATTTATGACGATATGCTTTGGTAGCTCCAGGTGATCACCGGGCGCTCGGTGCTCATGTATCCGCTGAGAGCAGCCTCTAGCTCGGCTAGTTCCTCTGACGTCTCTGACTTTGCTTTTTTAAGTCTTAAGCCTCTTATACTTTCATAATGGCTATTACTGTACATTAAAACTGACAGAAAAGGCAGAGTTGTGCTTACTGTCATTTTTTATGGTTTATGGCTATATTCCTTTATAGACCACACCTATCAAGTAAGGGAACCGATGGCTGTGGAGACACAAGCTGGATCAGGATGTTCCGTACTGGACGGTACCGTACTGTAATGACCCGTACCACTCAGTGGAAAAAGCATGTATTTATCCCGATGCTGCTTTATAAGGTACATCTCAGTTAATTTCTTAATGTTGTCTTAAAACACCTCCTAATAATGTGTCAAGTGAGTTACAATCAGCAGTGGTACACAGACTGTTATATATATATATATATATATATATTAGGGGTGTAACGATATGCGTAATCCTATCGAACTGTTCAAAGTTTAAATTAACTTTTTAGAACTGAAACTAGAAACTAGAACTGCCTCCAGATGAGTTTGGGGTCACTCTCTGCCAGAGTGTTATTATCAATATGACTATCACTTTAGATGTGATGTGTAGTTTTTTGTTATATTTAAAGCAGTTTTGAAATTGAAATATTTTATAATTTGTTATGGAATGTTTATTTTGTATTGTATATAATTAAACACACATGACTACAACAACACTTTCATGATTGAGAATTATATTTTATTATTATTTAACATATTTTTTTAAATAAAATAGTTTTTGTTTAGTAATATCTGTTTTATGTACTCAGGCATTGTTATTTTAAATAAAGCTGTCCTGAATCTTAACTCTTCGACTTGTGAAATTTATATTGAAATCAACTGGCTAAAACTGATTTATACCATCAGAATTTTGAGATAAAAAAAAGGCTGTAAATATTTGCAACTCTAAGGAATTCCACTTCGAAACATTGTTTTCTGAATTAATCACTTTTTAAGCTTTTATTCCATAACACTGTGTTTATGTGTCTACAAACCATGCGCTGATTAGCAACTGAGCTCAGCTAAAAAAAACATGCAATATTGTCACTAAGTAGTGTAACAGTACTGTAACAGTTTCGAACGAAACATGCCATAATTGTTTCAGTCCTGGAAAAAAATCACAATCCTTTATATGGAGAAAAGTAATTGATGATTGTTTATTGATCATAAACGAAATTGTGATACTACGCATTCTACTAATAACAATATAAACCGCCCTGGGGTTAATGAGCTGCTGGGTTCATGAATATTAATCACGTTGTCTGCAATCGCTCGAATTGATTTGCTGAAATCAAAACAGGGACGACAATAGGTGCGCGCCAGCCAATGAGATTACCGTTAGACTCTAGCTCTGTATCTGTGTGTGTGCGCGAGTATTCGCTCTAGTAACGTTAGATGGCGCGTCAAACACGGGTCCGTTACACTTTGCGTCATTCAGTCGAACTGAGCCGTTATTCCCTTCACTTTTATATTCTACAAATCGCATACAAACAACATTTATGGTAAAGCACGTCTTTCCGAAATGTTTCCAATTGTGACCGCGCATTAATGCTGTGGATCGCTAAAAATGAATCGCACCCCAGAACGGCAGGTGGCGCGGGTGTGGGCTCCGCCCGGAGCTGCTGCTGTTGTGACGCGCGGTGTCACCAACACATGTGTCCTCCTGCGGTCAGACTGATGCTGAGGCGCTGAGAGGAGTCTGTACACAGTAACGATGGCAGAAATACCCCTTTATCTGTCCAGCGTCAGTATTACTGTCACACGCGATATGGACCCAGACAAGGTAAATTATATCTGACTAATTTAATTCATGCGTAACATTACAAGTCTGAATAACTCGAATAGCAGTTACATGTTTACTTTTTTTTTTAACCCCGATAAATTATAGTAAAAGTTATAATTTTGGATTTAAAATAATTATTCACAAACGTCTTTGTTTTTTTGTTTTTTTATATATACTGATTGTTGACATATTTACATATAAACCTAAAGCGGTCAGATTTTAGCTACTGTAGGTCTGCTCCAGCAGAGGTTACTGGGAAGGAACATGCTAATAGACTGAAGAATGGAGAATTTTAATTAGTCCAGTTTAACAGTGAGCTGTAATATATGTGCTGTGATCCTGAGGACAGAGCTCTGGAAGAGAGAAGGAATATGAGTGCGTGGAGCTGGGTGATCTGGACAGAAAACAGAAGACCCCACGCCGCATTATTCACTTCTCCAGCGGAGAGACCATGGAAGAATACAGCACAGATGAGGAGGAGGAAGACAAAACACAGAGCGCAAAGAAAGAGCTTCTGTCCTCCATCGACACAGTATGAGATCCTTCAGTTCAACCCTTCTGTCATCCGTTACTCACCCTCATGTCATTTCAAACCTAGAATGGAGGTGTTTTCTATACGCTGAGAAAAATCAGAATATGAGCTGAATATAACTTCTCGCTCTCTTTTTGAAAGTCCAAGCTGACCTGGGGCCCATATGTCTGGTTTCAGATGTGGAGAGCAGCAACATCCACAATATCTGGTACTTCAAACTCAAAACCACACACTGCATCTTTAAATGGATTTGTGTTTATTCATTTTTTTAGTACACAATAATATCACTATACAAATACATTATGCAAAACTATTTAATAGTTTAATATAACATATTTTATATTGTACATACAATAGTTACATATTTTTTATTGCCTATCTGCCAGTATTTTATTCCCACCTTAACATCAGTCCAGGTTCAAAACGAACAACAATCATATCTTTTCTAAGCTGAGAAACAGAAAACTCATATACTGACAGAAACATGCATAATCATGCCTCTCTCTCTCTCTCTCTCTCTCTCTATATATATATATATATAAAATTTTTGTTTGTTTGTTTGGGTCTTTTACGTTCGTGTCTGTGCAGTTAGCAGTAAAATCCTTCGGGCCGTTGTGAATGATGTTAAGTGATTATGACGTGTTAGCTTTAATGTTTTAGTCAAATATGCAAAAAAACGTTTCCACTTGAAATTTATGATTATGTTTGTATTCTATCTAGTTCAGGCGCCACATCATGAGATTTCCTTTAAATCCTGCAGAGATTCACTAAAAACCAAAGCCAGCCTTTCTTTGTTTTTATGACTATGTATAGATGAATACGTACACAAACGTCCACGATGAGTGAATGCACAAATGCTTATTCCTCTTTCTTTATTAACGTTCAAATTCTCATAACTATGTCAAACTCTGCCGGTCCCATCTTTCAGCTTGTGATTACCTCAGTGAGCGAATGGCATCGCTTTTCGGCATCACCTCAGCTAAATACCAGTATGCCATAGATGAATACAGCCGCTCGAAGAGGGAGGTACGCCGGTCATTTATTTCAGTAGAATCAGAATAACCAAGAATCAAAATGGACATGTTGCTATGTTTTGTTGTTTCACAGAAGGAAGAGAGAGATGAAGATACACGGCTCTCTGAAGAGGCAGAGCACCTGTTTGAAGAGCAGCAAAATGATGGAGACGAGGATCCACAGACCAACCAGCCGGACACTAACAGTACTCAAGTACAGCTGACCAATGAGCTGGACCCTCCCCGTTCTTCTGGACCCAACACTGTCCACATCCCGGCTCTTGTGACTAGCACTTGATTACGAGTTTGTCGTATAATCCTGTCTATATATTCTTTAAAGCACTTACTGCCACAGAGACGTGTTCAGGATCTGATTCTGAATACTAATTGTGTCTTTCTGCCTTAATGCACTGATCCTGGGCCAGTGAAACTATAAATACTGATCGTGGTGCTAATGAGGAGATGAGCCAGTTCTTCAGCCTCAGACCAAAACTGAGTTCTTCTAGAAATAGTACACTAACAAGATTACTCTGTGGGTTTTTAATCGACTCTGTACAGTATGTAATGTATGAATTATTATTATCAGCGTTATGAAGCATTTGATGGACTTTGAGACACAAAGACACTGAATTGTTTTATTTAATATAGAGCAATGCTTGATATTTCTCTTGTTGTTTGTACTGAATCATTAAATGTTTTCTTTTTTTTTTAAGAATTTTTTTTTTACCATTTTGTGTTTAACATGAATAAAATACTACAGTATTATATCTTATGTGACTTAAATAGTGTTTAGTAGTGTTATTTTAGTGTTACTGAGATACTATGAGCCAAATTTACAGACTACGCTAGCATGAGAGCTAATCAACAATGAAACTGTTCAAGTGCTGATCTACTGACTAGTTTTTAATATAATAATTCGGTTTATATTTAAAGTAACAAAAATTTTGGTTTCATTCACTGTAAATAAATTTTACTGTTGAGTATTTTTTACATTTATAATCAGATATATTACTATATTTTTGTAATACTTTTGCAGAAGACTAGTTAAATGTCCAATATTTAGCAGGATCTACTGACAGAAGTGCAATGTAATCGAACTCTGTTTTCAAACGTGTACAAAGAGCTTACACAATGAACCGCTAGGTGAATGAGTTATTTATATCTACACACACCGCGGGTCCCCTCACGTGGATGTCGCCATCGTGTTTGTA
>JAUMHR010000079.1:5245608-5256200 GCA_032361145.1 Enteromius fasciolatus
CCTCCTCACAGGAAGAGCAGCAGAGCGTCGCTGTCATACGGATGGGCACGAGTCAACACAAACACGTACAAAAAGCTTCTGGTGTTTTTTGCGAGCTCCGATCCACTGAAGTGTGTCATGGAATGTTTTTCTCTGGAAAACAAAAAGAAATCTCACGTTAGATCTAAAACTGGAACGTTTGAGCGTTAAGGTTAAATCCTTTAAAGGGGCAGTTCACCTGAAAATGAAGATTCTGTCATTAATTACTCACCCTTGTGTCGTTCCAAACCTGTAAGCCCTTCGTTCATCTTCAGAACACTAATGAAGAGATTTTGGATGATATCAGAGACCCTTTCACTCAGCTCTAAAATCTAGAAGCGCTCCGTGTATCTCTCAAAAGAAAGAGTCGACTCTGAATCACTGAAAGACTCCTACGCTGATTTCATGTGGGCGTGAACATCAAACATTAGCATACTGCAGCTCACTTATTGATGTTTTCATGTTGGTCTGAATGTAAATGCTAATTCGTGCATTGGCCACTAGCATTAAAATCTCTCTTCCCATGGTGACGCTGTACACAAAGCAGCACTGCGCTCTCAAACACTGCTTTATCAGGAAATAAAATAAAACTCAGACCAATTATCGCAGATTAGCATCACGCAAAGAAAGGATTTGGAAAAAATAATAGCTGAATCGAGAGTCGTTGAGCAAGTAAAGTATAAATAAATACATATTATTCTACAATAAAAGTGTTTTGACCTCGCATGCATGTCAGTCTGTTATTAGAGACTCCCAAAACCAAAATATCAACCTTTCATTTCCTGTAATAGGGCTGCTTTAGATCTGTGTTCTGAAGATGAATGTCTTATGTTCATAAGGATGAGTAATTAAGGACAGTTTTTAAACCTGACCTTCATTCTTCTGTGGACACGTACCTCTATGTGTGTGTGTTTGGGGCGGCCCCGTGTATCCTGTGCGCGCTCTGTGGCGATGTAAACTGTCTAGGATGCTTTCGGTCAATCGGTGCACGTCGCTGTGGGTTTTGGGATGTGACATTACTGCCTCTAGCTGCTGCAGTCCTCCCTCCTCCAGTAACATGCTGCAGTACCGCCCCGCTGCATTCAGGCAGTACAGGAAATAGAATTAACAACACAAAGCCTCTGGGCTCAGATGCGTGGGGTTTATAGTGCTGATCTCACCATTTTTGCTGCACACATGCTGCATGGCCCATGCGGCCCACAGCTGGACTCCTGGGGTCTGGAAGCACTCCAGTAAAGGGAAGAAAGGGTTGAACGACCTGGAGAAGACACACAGAGATATACACTAAATATTTTATTTCTTT
The DNA here is from genome assembly GCA_032361145.1 of Enteromius fasciolatus. Classification (NCBI taxonomy): domain Eukaryota; kingdom Metazoa; phylum Chordata; class Actinopteri; order Cypriniformes; family Cyprinidae; genus Enteromius; species Enteromius fasciolatus. The sequence goes on from JAUMHR010000079.1 coordinate 5,246,930, forward strand.
ATAATACTATAAATCATTTTCTTTCCAGTGCATGAATGGCAAAGTAGAAGTCTGTAAAAGCACTGTGCTGGACGTGACAGGGATGTTCAGGATTCAGTGATACTGAAACTCGTTTACAATAGCCTAGTTTTTTAAATGTAAATAAAGCTGAAACAAAACATACAGTACATATTAGGATGAAAAAAAACCCCCCGTCAAATAATAATCGAATAATAATAAAACAAATAAAAAGGGAAAAGCCACACATTTATTTTAGTTTCTGAAATAGAATTTAAAATTAAGAAATAAAAATTAAAACTGAACATATATGTAAATAATAATACCAAATATCAAAAATGCTTTAAAAGCATATTCATACAATAACACACAACCAGTACTGTCTGTGTTTGAGTTCATTAACGTTAATGTTAATTGCAAACTACCTTTTACTTTAATAATAAGAAACATCATATGATTTAAAAAACTATTTTTTACAGCATATTAAATGTTTATTAAGTGTTTATTAATTCGAAAAACTGCTTTATGTCATAAACAAAAAAGGAAAAAAAATATATAGTTAACTTTATTCCTGTGGTTTCATTAAACTTTTTTCCCCCTTTATCTTATGAAATATATATATAAAAAAAAAATATATATATATATATACACACACACACACACCTTCATGTCCAAACTCGAGTTTTAAGGAATTAAGAGCCCAATTAACTAATTGAAATTGAATCATGTTTTAAAGATTTCTCACCTGTATGCTACCATCTCACACTCCGGCGTTGGCCACTTCAGAATGGCTGAATGCTGTGAGACACACATAATGATTAAATCATTTACTCCAGCATCAGGTGCAGTCGTACCCAAACTATTTCTACTTGTGTTTGCGCAAACACACACCAGTTGCTCCAGCAGCGTGGTCCTGAGTGACAGGTCGAGGGTCCACACCTTCTCGCCCCGTGAGGTGAGGTGGGCCAAGATACCTGCTGCAAAATAACTGACCTCCACCTCCGGACTGTGTAGCAGAGAGCGGATGTGATCCAGAAAACTCCGAACCATCAGCTCACCGTGCAACTCCCCCACCTCAGCGATGTTATTCTGAACACACGGAAACCATGACAGAAAACATTCAGAGCTAGAGAAGACCAAAAAAACACCACTGAAAGAGTCTCATGCTGTCTAACGAAGGGAAACTATTAGCATAATCCCTCAGCAGTGCTTCCTTTGACACGAGAAGGCGTTTTATCAGTGCCGCCCACAGCTTCAGTTTCACCCGAGCACAACACTGCCGTATGCGTTTCCAACCAGCTAAGAATTATTCGGGGCTTGACACAAACATTGCTTGTGTTTGAGGTGTTACATATGCATGCGCACACAAGTGTTTGAGTGGGGGTTTCTAAAGCCCAAAACAAAGGTTTTATGCACATCAAGGCTATTAATAATTGATTAAAATAGGAATAATTGATGACAGGCCATTGAATACTTGTTCAGACAAATGAAAACTAATAAGCTCTTGAATCCCACATTTCCAGTGTTTCTTACCAGTAAACCCAGGACCTTCTGTTGAATGGATGACTCTGATGGAAATGACTGGAAAAAAAGACATTTTGAGATGAGAATTCAAGGCGGGTTTTTAACAAACTACTGTTGCGTTCTCTCAGAAATTCTAGCAGAAGGTGTGAAGCGTTTACCTCGAGTACTTTGATGAAGAGCTCTAGTCCCTGGTTCTCTATGAAGTGTCTGCAGGTGGTGGGAGATTCATCCGTGAGGTTCCACAGAGCGCTGAGAGTGAACTTCAGCGTAGCGTCCACGTTAACCTGACACGTTTTCTGACGCACGATGTGCAGGAGTTGCTATGAAGCGAAGAGTGCGAGAAAGATAAGTGTCCATCTGTTCAAGTGTTACAAATGATGAACTGAGAGGAGAAGAACCACGACGTACCTTCACGATAAACAGCTCAGCTCCTAACTGTGCAGTCTGCTCAGTGGACAACTGTTACAGAAACACGCAGAGACAGAAATTAAATACTGTGGATGTTAATGGCTACCGTCAACTTCCAAAATATCATTCAAAAATCTCTTGAGTATATAATGTTATTTTTGTTTTCTTTGGGCAAAAAAGTATTCTCCTAGCATCGCAAAGCTGAAGTTGATCCACTGGTGTCACATGGCCTGTTTTACTGTGTTTCTGGATCTGGGATCATTTGAGTTGTGTTGCTGTCTATGGAGGGACAGATGGCTCTCTGATATCATCAGAAATATCTTCATTAGTGTTCTGAAGATGACGGGTTTGGAACGACATGAGGGTGAGTAACTAATGACAGAATTGTCTTTATGAGGAGAACTAACTCAGATCATACTCTTCACGTTGTTCCAGACCTGTATGACTTTTATTTTGTTTTAGTGCATTGTGGTCTCTCTAGAGGTGTACATATGAATAATCAGCTCAGTCCCTGGTCCAGTCTGCTGGGTGAAGGGTCTGTACATATGAATCTCCTCTATTCAAAGAGGAGGCTGGATTCCCCTGAGGGTAAGTGTCCAAAACAAGGATGATGGGTTTTTTAAACCTCAGTTATCATGTGTTCGCTGAAGAGAGATGCTCATCTTCAAGGAGCTATATCTGTGGAGTGGTGATTCTTTTTTTGGTAGGAGTACAATTTACAAGCGGCTCTACAAACCAGCCTCCAAAGGTGTTTTTTGTAATCCGTCGTGAATGTGTTTTAGAGGGCGTTAACACTATATTAATCTATTAACTATTAGCCTATTTCACACATACAGTTTTACTGGGAAATTGACAGTAAATGATCATGTGTGAACATAAAAAAACTAAATAATAAAAAAATAAATACACCGGTAAATCAGTTCTGGTAATTTACCAGAAAGGGAAGTTGTAACAATACAGTAAATTACTGGAATGATGCTGTGTGTGAATGGCCAGAAAGCCATTGCTTGTGTGAACAGAATATTTATGTATTTACCGGTGAACTCACTCTGGTCATTTTACGGTAATTTACCGGGATTGCTGTGTGAAAGGGCTATTAAAAGTGTTAAGTGTAAAACAGGCCCCTAGAAAACCTACTACGCTTTTCTTTTGAAAATACTGCGATAATTTGCTTTTTGTGGGCAGGTTCATACGATCAATTTTCATTTATATTATAATATGAATAAGCGGATGTACTCATGCTTGTACTGTACTCGGTATTCAATACAAGAAAAAACTAATCAGGACATCCCCAATTGATATATAAATGTAGATTACGTGCTGATAGACTCAAGGTGCCTCTCCAATCGTGTACTTATTCACTATTCGAAGAGGTTTTGTGGTATAAATAGGAGAGGAGCTGTTAAATTTTATTTATTTATTCTGTCATCAATAATCATGGGTTATAGTGTACACTGTGTCATTTGAGATGCAGTTTCATGGTTTTTCGCAAATGGTTTTGATTGAATGGGAAGGGAAGGGAGCTTTCTGAAAATGAAAGAAACTTTTAATTAAAGATGCCATAGAATGCATTGATATAGTCTTTTAAATTGTTCTCTGATATCAAATTAAACGGTATGTGGCTTAGGCAAGGGCAAAAAATGTTCAGAAATGGTTTTGCATGTCCATTTACAACCCCGAGGTTTGTCTTTATAACAATATGGTCTGTTATTGGCTTATTTGGAAGGGTCATGAATAATAACGACGAGCTCTGCTCTGATTGGCTGTTTCCGTAGCTCCAATGGCAGGAAAGAAACACAGGGAGGAACATATATATTTCAGTACTTTCTCTCGGAGTTATATCATCAGGTAATTATACTGTATGTAAAATATCACATTTCACTTTAAGATCGCATGTACTATGTTTATATTAATATATGAATGAATTAATTCCACTAATTCAGCACATGACAGCAGCACAGAAACTCCTCTGACCTCGGCAGACGTGACACAGGGACAGTCTGTCGGTCTCCGTTCTGTCACACTGCGTTTCACGATGCATCACTGCTACAGAATGTTCTGAATCTTTTGTGGGAGTCTCCCAGCTTATGTTTCCTCTCTGCGTTAAACCTGTTCTCCGCCGCAGACTGCAGCTGCTCACCTTGGCAGCGAGGATGGAGATTATAGCGACGGCCATCCTCTGCATGTTCTGATCCTCGTGGTTACACAGCCACTGCATGACCAGCTTGGCAGCTTCGAACCTGAACAAACGTAATTGATTCACATAAAACGGTGTGACATTTAAATCTGTCAACAAGACATGAGTAGGCGTGTCTAAATTGCTGACTCAAGTATTTACAGAAGAAAATGTTTTTCTACATCCTGATTGGCTGACACACTTTTCAAGGGTGATGATTGCAACCATAATTTACTGGTCATGCAAAACAGATGAAAATAACAAGCATATTTTGATTTTTTTTTTCTTTAAAATTACTTCCAAGGGATAATTCACCCAAAAACTAAAATTATATACCGATAGGTGGCAACAGTTTGAGTTAAAAATCCTCGTTCTACTGACGAAACAGTGCCCTGGGGGTCAGCAGATACACATTTTTATTTTGGGGTGAATTATGCCTTTGATATTTCCTGAACTAGAGTGATTTATTATTGCAGCAGTTTTAAGTGTTACCTGTTGAAGGGAACCTCCTGCAAGATTCGATCACTGCATAGAGACAGCAGGCAGTTCTTCTGCAGCTGGAAAAACAAAAAACAGAACTGTTCATAGGGCAATCGTAACAGGAAACGGAGAAATCTTTTCCTCATTCTTACATTAATGCATCATCGTGGGGAACTGAATGATTGTGTAAATGGAAACTGTTGAAAGGCATATTGTGTGTAAGCTTTTAGCTCAAACTAAGAATCAAATCAGAATCTTTTAAGACTCTATAGAGGATTTTTACAGAATCGCTGTTTTACGGCGGATCACTGAGACAGAGCGAGTGTTTTCTTCTCATCGTGGCTAGGCAGCAGCAGGCGTGCACGCTGGAGCCGCTGGGACGGCTCTTAAAGAACGCAAAAGATGGCAAAGGGCATAGTTTTAAATACCGGGCTAAAGCGTAATTTGAATAGTGACGATCTTTGGACACGTCCCAAAATCGTGTTTTAACCAATAGATATCATTCTAGCTCAGGGTGGGGTGATATTTTTCCTCCCAAATCATAAATCCAAATGTTTTCTTATCAGTCACATCTGAATTTTCCTGCTCTTGCGGACTATAATTTTGGACATGATTTCTATAACATGAATATGATACATTTGACTAAGAATTGGTGGGAAGAAACATTTCAAGCAGGAAGATTGAAGCTAAACACTGATATTAAAATATAAGCCATTCAATAGCTATTGTCAGCTATCATTTTAATGCAGCTGTGATGGACTCTGTACTAGTTCTTGCCCGATGTCTATTGGGCGCGTTTTGCTGAGAAAACCTGGCAACCCTGTCTGATGTATTACTTTTCTTTTGTTTTTATGTACCTGCTGGTGGTTGGGGAATGTTTTCATGGCTTCAAGTAGCAGCTGTGTGATGTTCCCCAGGAGTCGTACGGGGATTCCGATGGCCAGTTCCTGTTTGGTGAGGTTGAACACACAGGCGCTGGCTGCCAGCTGCACATTCAGCGTGGCCGGATGGTTCTTCATCCCCAACGCTACCAACTGCAGATCGAGAGAGCGGGACGTGAGTGTCGATATGGAGAAACGCAGTGATCTTTGTGAGTATGCGTACCTTCAGGATGTCAGGTCTCGGTTTCTCGATGGCATGAGTGAGGCTGAAAAGATGGAAGAGAGCTTCTCTGACAAACCCCTCTCTCTCGCTGTATCTTCTCAACGCCTCACAGATCTGAGTCTCATTGGCCTCTCCAGTCACCTGCAAAAACAATCAGCTACTACATCTACATTTTTTATTTTTTTTCAAAAGATCCTGCTGTTGTGTCTGAGCAGCTACCTTTAAGCTGCCCTCTCCAGACAGGAAGTCAGAGAATCCGGCGTCGGTGGCCAGCAGACCAACGAAGGTCATGCCTGGTCTGGCCTCCACGAAAGCCCTGACCGCTGTATCGGTCACCTGCTTACGGCCAGACACGTCCAGAGACACCAGCTGGGGCAGGATGCCAGGAGTCTCCAGCAGCTGCCGCGCCACGTCAGACGTGAACTGCTTATCGTCAGAGATATCGAGGTGCTGTAGACCCTCCAGCTGGACAAACACAAAAATGATGTGCATACAGTTACATATCATCATGCAAAAGCATAACCATGAACTTTATGGGTAGAGGGACAAATTTGTCAAATCTGTTTGGTGCTATTTACTCTATATAATATAATTTTAAACAGTTATCACCTATAATGACTTGATATTTTCAGTTTCATTAGTAAAATTTTTTTTTTCCAGGGGTATTAAAAAAAATATCAGGGTTATACAACAGTCATGATATTTATCTCTCCATCTACCTGCCTGTCTGCTTCAGTGCTTATTAAAATGAATAAATAAAATTAATTAAGAAATAATTTAAGTTTGAACGTATTGTTATTTTACAGTTATACAAATGATATTTTATTTTAACATTGATATACTAATAAAGAACAAAATATTAAAACAACATTTTGAAAAAAATTAAAGTGTTTTTTTATTATAATAAAAGATAATTTAATATATTTGTAAATAATAACAATATTTAACTGACTAACATGACATTACATTATATATGCCTTTGTGTCTTGAAAGACACAATGACCTCAGCATTGAAACGCATGGAGAGCTGACCTGACTGAGAACAGCCAGCAGCTGAGCGGTGGTCATCTCCAGCCTCTTGAGCTGGTGCATGGTGAGATACCGCAGCCTGCTCCTCAAGCCCAGGAGAGGAACCAGGTTCGTCACAGAGGTGTTGGAGATATCCAGACTCTCCAGGCGAGGCAGTGTGCACACGTCCACCAAGCCCGAGTCATAGAAGTCCACGCCGGACACGCTGAGCGCTCGCAGACCCTGCATGGCACTGAAGCAGCGAAGGCTGGGCTCCTCCAGAGAAGACATGGTCAGGCCGTTCAGGACCAGCCGCTGCAGACTCTCCTGCAGGGTTTTATTGGAGGATAAACCTCGAAGGATGTCGGCGATGGTGAGGTCGGCGTTGACCCGTGAAGCGTCCAGCTCCACGAGGCGGTGCGGGCAGAGGGCCCGGTGGAAGGCCTCGGCGGAGATCCTCGCGGTGCGGATGCAGGCGTGACGTAAGCGGAACTGCTGGCAGCTTCGGAAGATTCCCACCGAGCTGTCATTCAACAGGCCTGTGAGAGAAAAACGTGAAATTAAAAATGCTGCCTTGGAAACTAAGTGAAATAAGTTCAAGTACTTAACTTACTAAAACATAAATGAAATTGAACTGAAATAAATGTTCAAGTATTATAGGTTCAAAAATATAAACAACAAAAAATTAAATAGACTGGAAAATATATAAAAGCCAATTCAATATATGTTTATTTAAAATTATTTTTTTAAATACTGATTTAGTACTGTATAAAAGTATTTAAAACTAAACTACCTATAATAATTACTGAAGAACTATTAATAGAATTTCTGCAAAATTGTATTGTGTTCCACAGAAAGACAGAGTGAGATGAAGGGGAGTAAGTGACCGTTTTATTTTTAGATGGACTATCCCTTTAATACGCGATCATTGTTCCGTGAGCAGGAATGTCATCCTAGGTTTGTGCAGCCTTCCTGGAAACGCAGGACGCCTCGTACTCACCCTCAGTGGCCATCTTGTAGAGCAGTTGGTCGGCCAGCTCCTGCGGGAAGACCAGCGGCTCACGGAAGGAGAGCGAGCCGTCATCATGCATCTCACAGAAGAGCTCCAGCCTGGAGCTCACCAGAGTCATGCACAGATCGGTCAGAGACGGCGGGGAAGCCTCGTCCTACAACAACAACGAATCACACACACCATCGTCATACACCCTCCCTTTACTAGCTTCACAACTTCCCTTTCATTCCACTGCTTGGGAAATGAATCCTTTGATGCAGTGTATTGTAAGCAATGATTAAGAGGAAGCAGTGGTTTTATTCTCTCTGGCAGTGGAGCACAAAACCTTTGTGCCTTTATGATTTAAGAATTAGTTCCCACAACTTAATAATTCATCCCTTCATTTTCATATTCGTTCCCTCATTTTGATTATAAATTAGTACAAAGCCATGATTTACTGAAATCAAGGAGCAAATTCTTCTTTCACTGAACACATTCTTTAATTCAGTATTACAAAATACAGTATGTAATCATTCTCATTTTGCAAATGTAGTTTGTGCCAATAAGATGATTTATAGTTATTATATTTGAGACGGCAAGATACATTTCTTTATAAGTTACTTATTAATTATTAATAATTCATATTTAATATTTAAAGTACATTTTATACCCATAAATGCTATTTTATACTTTTAATACATTAACTCTTTTTAACTCTTTAACTCAATTTAAGTTAGTCTACAAATTAGGAAAGTGTTGGTTTTTGCTCAAGGAATAAAAGCCTCAAACGTTATCTACAAGCTTGCGATCAGCACAATTATAAAGAACCGAACATCTTGAAAGAATCTCTAAGACAGTCAGTCAACAAACAGCGGTATTTTACAGAGCTAGGTCAGATTAGCATGACATCTAAAGCCTTACCATGGTCTCGGAGAGATGGATCATAAAGGCCTCAGAAGGAAGGCTCGTACTCCGCGGATGATGGCAGGTGAGGAGCAGATCAAACACAATCCGATCCAAATGCTCTTAACGTTAGCTTCTTAGCTCGTTAGCCGTCAATCATCTCCAGAACACGGGCCGCTGTAAACACACCGGACTCCTTCCGTGGACAGTTGGTACGTGCTCTGGGCATTACGTGCTGTCAGGCATTTTCACGGGTTTTTATATCTGAGGAAACACCAGCGACGTCTTGACAAGTAAACAAGGTCGTCACACGGGAAACGGATCTGCGTCGTAGGGGGCGGTGCGGGGGGCGGGGCGAGAGAAGAATATGCGTGATGATAACAATGACGCAATATTCGTTTTATAAGTTTACGATGCCTATTTTTCAGTACATTAACAGTTAAACTAATAAAAAAAATTATACAATTGTCTGAGTTCAGCCAAAGTAATATAATACAGTGGGCTGTATTAATAAATATAATTTTTTTTAAAATATTAACAAATAAAAACTGCCGTATTACGGTGGCCGAGAGAGCTCAACGCGCTGCAATTTAAAAATAACTCATGCAAACAGAAACAAATGGCTATCTATCTATCTATCTATCTATCTATCTATCTATCTATCTATCTATCTATCTATC
>JAUMHR010000079.1:5358434-5376054 GCA_032361145.1 Enteromius fasciolatus
TGTGTGTGTGTGTGTGTGTGTGTGTGTAGCTCTGCAGAGTCGGAGGAGCTGGCGGTTCATCTGTACCCAGGAGCCGTCACAGTTCAGGGGGTCTTACGCAGGAAAACAGTCCTCAAGGAGGGCAAGAAACCCACGGTGAGAACACACCTAACTAATATTTACTTTTATACTGCAATAATTTCACATTCGGTATTCAAATTAATGTATATAAAGACCGTATATTTTGAATAATTGTTTTAAAGGCGGACAGGTAGGTACTGGCCAGTGACAGCTTATATACAGTACCTATATTTCTGAGAGTATACATTACAGTTGGCTTCCGCTGAGTCACTACTTGATGCCCAGTGTAAAATCTAAAGCAGTTGTGCTCTCTTCATAAACTACACTTTCATCTTTTGCTCTACAGTCTCTCTTAACTGTCAGTCATTTCTCCATTAGCCCCATCAAACCCTGCGGTTTCCTCAGAGAGGAGTGTGTGAAGAGAGCCAAGGCAGTAAAAGATACTGCGTAGAAGTCCAGTAATGGGAGCTCTGAGGCCTTTTAAAAGCCACATCTCCTGCACACACTTGATCTTTCTAGAGCTTTTACTCAAGCACACACGTGCATACACTGGGTCACTGCGTTCTTGCGTAAGCGTATAATTAAGTGCATCATTCGGTTAATCTTGATCGATATGTTGAGATTTCTTCTTGACTTTCTGCTTTATTTTATGCTTGCTCAGGAAATCTGCCTCACACACAAGCTTGATATATTACGTCTATCTGACACCGGGGGGATTTTGTACGCATGAAGGTTTTATATTTCAACACACTATGAAGTGGTGTTTGTCGTCTGAAATTAAAAATGCAACTGTTGCACAGAGGTCTGTGTATATTTAATTATTGCACGTCTAATTTCTCCAGGCTGAGCTGTTGATGATTGTTTTTGGTCTCTATGTTTAGTGAGAAAACTTGTGATGTGGTTATGTACGCTTCAGTGTTTATATTCATGTGGTTGGTCTCTCTTGGTTTGTCTGTAGGTGGCGGCGTGGACTAAGTATTGGGTGGCTCTATGTGGTACTCAGCTTTACTATTATACTGCCAAGTCCCTCAAGGCCACAGAGAGGAAGCATGTGAGTCTCTCCACACCATCCCAGATACCGATGTACAGTGGGTACGGAAAGACCCCCTGGAATTATTCAGGGAAAAAAAATGAGCTTACAAATGGCTGCAATATAACAAAGAGTAGGGGGGGTCTGAATGCACTGTATGAGCTACGTTTCATAATAAATATAATTTAATACTTAATTACATTAAAAAAATCTATTATTTTCTTACTTTTACTGAAGTATTGTTGCTTATTTTGACCAAATAAAAAAATGCTTTTGGCCTATTTAAAACTATTAAGATTTATATTTTTATGACCAAGTCATTTTTATAATAATTAAAAATTTTGTCTAATGTGCCTTTGTCATTATCATTTAATGACTCATTTAATGACTTTGTCATTAAAGTTACAGTAAAAACTGTTATATTGTGAAATATTATTGCAATGTAAAAATAACCGTTTTCTTTTTAAATATTTTTAAATGTAATTTATTTCTGTGATACAAAGCTGTATTTAACCAGTCATTACTCCAGTCTAACGTGTCACATGATCCTTCAGAAATCATCCTAATATGCACATTATTTGATTAATTTTTATTATTAAAATAAACTTTAAACACAGTTGTGCTGCTTAATGTTTTTGTGGAAACTGATACATTTTTTATTTCTGGATTCTTTAATATAATAAATATAATAATATAATAAATAGAAACTTCAAGTGAATAAACACAAACGTAAACATTTTTAAATACTGATAAATATACAAATATTTATTATCACACTTGATCAATATTATATATCAAGAAAAAAATATATATATTGCACTACTTTTTGACGGTAGATTTTATTTATAAAACAGTAAACAAAACAACAAACCTGAGACTCAATATTTACTATTTAAAAATATTATAATGTAAAATGTGAAAAATTGTGTCAATATCAGACTCACATTGGACCAATAAAAACCCGAGCGCCCTCGTTCTCACGGTTAGCAGTGAGAATTGATTTCTAGAGTACAGTATGCTTCATACAGTCCACGGGTGGTCCATCTGAAGATGATGAGATGATGAGAGGAGGAGTCCTGCATCACAGAATCACTTCAGGATGACTGCTCAATCTAATACCGCCCAGCAGCCAGCAACAGTTCCTCTGAGCACACAGAAAGCCCTGGGTGGTGTTTGTGGAGATGTGAAGCTGTCCTGGAGGTGTAGAGAAGAGAGCCAGGAAGGATGCTAACCACAGTGTGCTGGATGACTGAATAATCAGGCTTCGCTGCTGAACGAGGGCAGCTGTTTGCAGTCATTGGATAATGAGAGGATGACATCATCTATCACATATTATCAGCGTTAATGAGACACACATGTCGCTATCCAATAACAGACGTTTCTACACACACCGCTACTTGTTTACGTGACACACGTGTGTTCAGGGTTTAAGCCATATGTCTGTAGTAAAAGAGTGCCCTTTTTCCAATTTAAATAATTAAACTATAACAGTAGGAAGTAGTAGTAATAATCAACATAAATATATTTCTTTAAACATTGTAGTGCTGCTTAATATAATCAGTAATTAAATATTGAGATAAAATAAAAATGAGATTAGAAGTATTTCATAATTTGACCCCAATTTTCCAGTTATTTTCAGTAAAATAATAATAGAAAAAATTAATATAATTTCAAATTAAATACATTTCAGTAGGAAATAAATGTATTATTATTTTATTAGAAGCGTTTTGATGATAATGAATGAATAAAATAAATATTTTGTACAAATTAATATTGTAATTAAATGTTTATTAAAATGTAACTATTTTTAAATGTTATTAATCATTATTGATGCAAAACATTAAGCTCTTTTTAATGTTTTGAATGTAATAATTTTTAATACTATTAATATTTCAAGGGGGAAAAAAGTCTTTACAAATTTTAATGCCATTAACATCATCTGTAATTAAAATGTTTAACATTTTGACTGCAATGTTCAGTAATTAATATAAATAATAGCATAATAATAAAAAATAAGTATTTAAAATGTAAACATTTTTATGTAATTGATACGATTTTTAATTAAATGTTTATATTGCATTAAAAAAAAGAATATATATATATTCTGAAAGTATTTTACTATTTTCACAGTTCAAGTCTACCGCCAGCAAAAGTGTTTCTGTTTTGGGCTTAATGGCCATGATGGCAGATGACCCGGAGCATCCTGACATCTTCCTGCTGAACGACTCGGAGCATGGTGAGACAGCCAATCACAAGCCTGTGTACTCGGACAGCAACCAATCACAAGTTTTAATCAAACATGACCTATCACTGAAATAAAGCCAGTTATAAAACATCAGTCCATGCTGAGAATCAGTTTATAATAATGATTTTTTATTTTCTCGTGTGTGTGCCATCAGGAAACTCATATAAGTTCCAGGCAGGAAACAGAATGAATGCTCTGCTGTGGTTCAAACACTTGAGTGCAGCATGTCAAAGCAACAGGCAACAGGTGAGTGTGTGTGTGTGTGTGTGTGTTGATTTATTCAGCGCAGATCTTTTTTAGTAAATGCACCATATGAAGCATCCATTGCCCTTCGGTGTGCACTTAATGTTCAGAGCATTTCCAGGCCAAGGCTCAGTTCTAGATGTTAATTGCTCCTCAGGAGATGCTATTGTGCTGAAATCCTTTGGGTTCAATAAATGTAAGAACATTTTGCTCTAACCTTCTGTTTTGAAGCAGCAAATGACTGACTGTTTCAGTGGGATCTATTAAATTAAAAGCTTTTCACATAATGGCGTTTTGAAAGCTCTTGTTCTCAAGTGCATGGGTCAGACTGACCTACAAAACCATGTTCTGTCAGCAGGTGCTCAGGTCTTCATTAAACAGAGCAATGACACTGCCCTCTAGTGCTTGATTCGTACTAGACACTTCCTTCCAGTGCAGTGTGTGCTGTTCATTAATTACAAGAGTTCAGTACAAGCTACTGCTTTATAAAAAGATGTTAGCTACTGCGCAAGCTTGAACTTCAGGAGTTCTTATGGCTTTTTAAATATGGGCCTTTAGTTATCAGATCCATATAATGTCCAAATTTATATATATATATATTTATATTTATTTATTTTTATAATTTATTTTAGTGATGTCAATGATTAATCACATCCGTAATAAGTTTTTGTTTGCATAATATATGTGTGTGTGTACTGTGTATACTTATGTATAAATGTATATATTTATATAGCATATAAACATTTACAAATATTTACATGCTTTCATGTCTAAATTTATATTCATATAATTTATATTATAAAAAAATAAATATATTTACTATATAAAAAAATTCTAAAAGATATAAACATGCATGTGTGTGTATTTCTATTTACATACATACACTATTTATATTTATTTACACTGAGTGAGACGACCTCGTGGACCTTTATCTAGAAACTTTCTCCAGAGCGTTCATCATCTGAACTAGAACAGAACAGGACCTTGTGAAATCATACACACCACTTTCAGATTTTCTCATTGTCGCTTTCCCTTTTTCCATTTCAGGTCCCGGCGAATTTAATGTCCTTCGAATGAGCGAGAGCAGGGTGAATCAGACACGCGGAGGGCTCACTCCCGGCTGGATGACAGGAGAGCAGAGGAATATGAAGAGCGCTGGGGAAGAGACCAATAAATGAGCAAATGACTCGTGTTTTTTGTGTGCGTTGGAGCTTTTCCACTGCCATCACCCAGCCTGAACCCCACAGCAGCGAACTCCTCGAGCACCACTGCCTTAACAAGCAGAGTGTGTGTGTGTGTGTGTGTGTGTGTGTACACGTGTGAAAGAGACAGCGATGCCCCCAGCTTTTACCTTTTATTTACACCTCCTGCATCTTCCACCTGATTCCCAGCAAACGGGGAACTAGGATTCTTCTCGGGCTCTTCTTGAAGGACTCTTCATGGACCTCCAGAGTTTGTTTACACCTCCTCAACCTTGTTTGTTTGTGCTCCACACCCAGAAGTCTCTCCGTCTTCACACACTTAATGCAAGATTGCCCAAAAGCGAGTCCCTCTTATATTAGAACGCAACGAGAAAGGGCTCCGATACTTGACGAATTCCAGATGAAGAGGCACTCTTTATCCTCCCAATGTTTCTATTCAACTTCTGCGCTTTTTTATGGATTCTCCGACCTTCTTTTTAGCTCGTATCAACACAAACACACACGCCAAACGTGTTCGTTTCGCTCGGAGGCACCCGAGATGTTCAAAGCAGGGTGTGGTGGAAGAACAGATCCAAGAGCTCATCAAGCAGGAACAACGAGATGTTTGAAGCTAATCTTTTATGGTAAGACTCGTACAGCTTCAAAACATCTGCAATAAGCACACCGGTTCAGTCAAACGCTACCAGGACACACCCACATAAACACACTTGTCAAGCTGTGAATGTTGGTTTACAACCTCAAACTTGTATTTAGTCCTATTATATTTAGTTTTTTTCCCCACGGTGGGAATCGGAGCAGGCACTTCTTGCGTTTCAATGGGCCCACTGCTTTTTCTTTTTTTGTTTTTTATGTATTTTGCTTTAATGTGGTTTTATTTTATACTTTTATTTCAGTATTACTGGGATAGTCGCACATGTCTAGACTATTTTAATTATCTGTTACATTACCACGTTATGTGTGTTTGTCATTTTGAAAGCGACTGGGCTTTCTATTGGTTGAGCCGTGAAGCTTCTTGTTTCCACATTCAGAGAACAGCTTTATCAGTTTCTGCTGGGAACAAGAGATGTTGTCGGTTAAGCTTAAAGTTAACGGCGGAGCAGGAGGCCTTATCTGGGATGTCTCAAGACGTTCGATCAGATGGGTCCATCTTTATCTTTCGATCCTCCTTGTTCTTCTCCAGGCTCGGCTCTACTGTTTCTAGTCATGGGTAATAAAGGACATGAATCCAGCTTTGCTTGGATGAAGATTGCAGGAAACTTCTTCCAGAGCGTCGAGGTGCTGTGGCGTTTTACCGACAATAATAAACCAAATTGACGGTAATGGAGGAGTTGGCAACTGCTTTATTCTCGGCCTGACTTCAATAACAAGTTATCGCCTTTTCCTTTGTGGTGTTTTGAGTGGAGATGATTGGATGCTGAGGTCGAGGATGGGAAACCAGCTCGTCTTCTTAAAACAATATTTTTGTAAGGTGTCCTAAAAAGGGAGGGTTTTATAGGAAATGGGCAATATTTGAGAAATGGCGGTTGGGACAGGTTAGCTGATCCGGGGGAGTTTTTGTTTACATGTGTCTGTATCGTTCTGAGCCTTTAATATCAGGTATTAGCACTTTGGGATGTAATAAAGCTATCTGAAGACGGGGGGGGGTGTCAATCAGCGAAATGAGACGAGAAGTGTTTACATGATAAATGAACATGAATGTTATTTTGGTTCAAGCTGTGAAAGTCCCGCGAGGCTGGATTGTCGTTTTTTTTTTTGAGCTGTTGTGAAAGCAGAGAAGTTTCAGAAGAGCTGGACCAACCACATGAACCCGGCACCAAGAATTAAAGGAGATAGGTGTTGAAATGGGAATTTTTCTTAATAAACGTAGAGGAACATCACGGCAGGAATGAGTTACGCATCTTCACAGGTCTCCAGCCTTTTCCAGCGGGGGGCTTGGACCAAACTAAATGATGATACTGTTGCTTCTGTGGCGTTTTCTAGGTTTGTTTCTCTGAAACGTTCGGCGTAGTACGAGCAAGAAGCTGTGTGTGGCTAATAAACGGAGACAGAATAGCGGCGGGAAAGCTGCCTCTTATCTAATACGATTGTTTTTGTTCCGGTTGTTTGTTATTTCACACTACATCTCTCTCTCTCTCTCTTTTTGTGAACAATAATGAAATCATTTTAATGAGTTTGTCCGTTTCATGGATGTTTTCCCCCAGATACAGTAATGATAAATGTCTTCTTTTCTTTACAGTTATTGTCATGTTCAGTGAGATTCTTCGTTTCACTGTTATATGTACAATGTATATGATGTCATACACACACGTGATATTGACAGATGGACTTCTCTTCTTCTCTGCCGCTTTCTTTGGCTGTTTGAACTTCACCACATCACTGGTTTTATCTGGTGGTGTGTTACAGCGGACTGATACAGATTTGTAGTGAGTTGTTTAAGAAATGAATTTGTGTGTGTGTGTGTTCACTCTGTGCCATCCTGTATCACCTGCTCCCTCCCACCTTATAACCTCCCTGTCTGACCCCGCACCGGCTGGGACCCATGACCCAGGATAGCACTATGACCTTTGACCTGAGAGAAGTGCTCCTGGGCTCCAGACAGGACAGAACTAATAAACACTTTTGGTTGTATGTTTTTTAATCCAGTGGTCCGTGTCATCTTTTTTTTTTTTTTTTTTTCAGAAAGTAAACATGAATTTTAAAGTGCTATTGACATGACTTGCTTAACGCAAAAGATATGTATAATGTTGGGTTGTACATTGTATTTTGCAATCATCTTAATTATTAATGTAACTGATTACATTTGATTAACTTTCTAATTTTATAAAGTATGTTTAAATGTTAGTCATTTTCAAGCATTTAATGGTATAACCTTATAGCAAATAGTCAACACTGATTATTATGACACTTTTCACCTTAAGATTTAATACAGATTTAACATATACAGTATTAAATAGTTATGAAGTTGTTTTTGAAATCAAATCCACACACAGAGAAAACGCTGGCATTTAACAATGGTTAAAAAAATATAATAAATCCATTATAAGCATGTCATATTCGGTCTTAAACTCCTCAAATGTTGGTGTCTCATATTTAAGAGCAGTCAATATTCAGATGTAACCCTCTGTAATCATTAACTGATTTATTTACACTTACACTTTATTTTTAAGCTGTCATTGTTACGGTGTAATTATAATTTGGTGTAGTTAAGCACTGAGTAACCACATGTACTTACTATATGGATAGGATTTGGCTTAAGGTTACTTGTGTGTAATATATTTGTAGGCCTGTTACAATAGTTAGTGCATGTAACAAGGACTTTACTTTTTTTCCTCAGTAACAGATTATATTTATTTTGTAATTAAATTAATTCAGGCAAGCTGTATGTAACTAGTTACTCCCTAAAACTGGTTACTAGAATGGTAATCCATGAAAGCTAGTGTTCCGCAGGAAGTCACAGAACGACATGAGGGTGAGTAGAATTTACATTTTAAGTTTGTTTTCCCCGTTTAACGTGTTTAGAGTTACAGAGAGTAATGGAGAGAACAGTACTGTGTCAACCTGCTGGGGAAAAAATAGCGTATACTCGTTAGGAACGTTTTGAATGTGAGATGCTAGTTTAAGTTGGTCCTTTGCCAGCACATGATCAGAATAAACCAGCAAAAAGACCGGACGTTTTTGTAAAGTGAGGACATTTTGTCCGGTCCTCACTTTCTGAGAGCCCTTTAAACATCTGTTTGAGGGTCAAGACTTGGTTTTAGGTGTCAGGGTATAATTGGGTAAAGGGTAGGGTTGGGTTCAGAAACTAGATACATAGACTACATTGATGTCCTCACAAAGATAGCTGTACAGAGTTGTGTGAGTGTGAGTGTGAGCGAGCGAGAGAGAGAGAGTGTGTGTGTGTGTGTGAGTGTGAGCGAGCGAGAGAGAGAGTGTGTGTGTGCGCGTGTGTGTGTGTGTGTTCACGCAGTCAGGAAGAGCCACAGAGAATCAGGCACACAAACGCAGCAGCAGCAGCAGCAATGAATGGAGCCTGACCAAGCAGCGGCTGGATATTGACGCTAAACGTATCTTGAAGACGCTGGGGGGTTTTCTGTTGAAATGTTTCGTTAGTAGCTCAAGGGTGAGTCGATACCTTTAAATGTCACGGTTTCGCTGCTAGCCTGTTAGCCGCGCGGATATGCTGTGACTAAAAACTAGGACTTCAACTCACTAACAGCAACTGCAGACACTCATATATAGAGGTACACCTACGGTGAGTTCAGAACCGCGTCGTTGGATTATATCTGTGTTTATTTAGTCGCTGTAATATGAAGAAACTGAGGTAACTGTGAGCTAGCTGGCTAACCGTCGTTAGCACTCGCTTATAAAACACATAACGTTAGATCGGGGCGAGAGCGTAATTTGACGCACTAACTCTTAGCTATTAATTCTGTAATTGTTAAACTAACTGTCAACAGGTTACTTTTTTATATTATTTGTGTGAATGTAATAAAAGTCAGCATTAGGTGCGTTTAAACGCTTGACAGCAGCTGTCTAGTCCATCGAGCGGCGCCTAGCTGACTAAAAGCTGGTTTATTTACATGTTTAACTATATATTAGAAGCTGTGTGTGTAGTAGGTGTGATAAATGTGTGTTAGCGTGTAGCTGGAGTGTATATGAATGGCTGGTTGTGTATCATTAGTGCCTGCGTGGCCAGGATATGCTGCAGGCGGTCCACCCAGTCTCATGATGAATATACACTTCACTCACCTGCCTGTGTCTGATGAGGAGAGACATGTCTTCAGCCCATCACTCAGACCAAAGGACAAACATCAGCAGGGATCTGGGCTGGGATGCCTGGAAAACACACATATTGTGTGTGACCGCTCTTGTCTGTTAGATGTGAGAGTATCTCCAGAGTTTGGGTGATGTCAAGAAGACCACGGTGCTCCTCAGGTGTGAGATCTTCTAGACTGAAGACCACAATTTCAGGGGTTTAAGAAGGGGAAATCGTCATAGGTGAACAGAAGCTACAGCGGATCGCATTTTTACATTCCTTTCGCAATAGAAAAGGGAGGACAAAAAACAAGATAGTGTTTCTGTGCATTTCTAAAAGAGGAGAAAATCTGCGAGAGATTGATTACAGTCAGAAAACAGAAGTCACTCCCTCAGGCGGTGTGTTAAACACTCACACAGCAGGGTTAACTAGTTTAGTTTAACGAGCATTTCAATGCCAAGGTAATATAATACAAAATATATAATATAAATATATGTATATTATAAAAAGAAAAGAAAAGTGTAGCCATAGGGACACATCACATTATGTGGAAAGGATCTATTTATATAAATGTGTGTGTGTATATATATATATATATATATATATATATAATAATCAAGCAATGTCACAACATCGGTCGTTCAAATTTTTGTATTTAGTATTTTTTAAGAAATATATATTTTATTTAGCAAGGAACATATAATTGACCAAAAAAAATAAATAAATAATAAACTTATAAATAAATGCATTTATTGAGCGGGTTCCTTAAAAACATAAGCAACACCACTGATTTCATTATTATTATAATTTTATATATAATTATATATAAATTTATATATTCAATTTATAAATGTATATATTTTATAAGTTATATAATTTATAAAATAAATTATATAAATTATAATTTTTATAATTGATTTATAATTTCTCTACTGATTTCTGAAGGGATAGATACTGAATGATGAAAATAAATTACATTGTAAAATATATTCAAATAGAAATTGTAGGCCTAATAATATTTCAAATATTCCCGTTTAACTGCAATAATAGCTGGAAATTACAGCTATAATGAAACTCTGTGACCGATAACTTGACCTTGGTGACGTGTTTGAATAAACAGTATTCACAGCAAAACCCATTGATATGTTTGCAATACATAAACGTCTTATTACTGAGCCCTGGATAAGCACTTGTCCTCTGACTTCAGTCTAATGAAATGGCTAGTTTTCTCTTCACAAAGGCACCAGAGAGTATAGTAAAAATTATTAAATATTGCATTGTAATTTTTTTTTTTTTTTTTTTTTGGTCCTCGTGTAATGTTTTAAAATAATAATAAAACAAATGTATTTTGTGGATGTCTGCCAAAAGTCTGCCTTTATTCTGTTGTCATGAGCGGGCTGATCCCACGTACTAGATATAAGAGAGCAGAGCGCAGTAGTGAGCGTATATGTGTGTTTAGGAGTCTTTGGAGTGCCAGCGCTCTCAGACCCAGATAAGCCCCGGGCTGAGATCAGGAAGTGCTGGGATGTGTTTGCCAGAGCTGTTTGAGTCCAGATTCTGCTGCTTCTGCTCGGGTGGCTCTTTCACTTTAATGTCGACCCTGAGATCCGTCAGGAATGTTGCATGCGTTCGAGGCTATGCATATTGATTGCTGGCATTTGTTGAGTTTTAGTTAGCAGTGGAGCTACGGACTCGTGAAGTTTTCTGTCTTCGGGTGCATGTTGGAATAAATCTTTCACTTATTCTGAAATGTAAATATGGCCTCTGTTGCTAATCTAAGATGTCCTTAAATTTAAGCCATTTAGAGTAAACTTCATCACAGATTTTGTTTTAGCAACGATGCGTTAAATTGTGTCATTACAAAGACATCATTACATCAAAAAATATAATGCATCGCAAAATTCAGCTTTGCCATCACAGGAATATGTTTTAAATATATAACAGTAGAAAGGTCATTTTAAATATTAATTTTATATATATATTACTATTACTGTATAAATATATAACTAAATAAATATTAAACATGCAAAAAACAAGTATTTTTTACAAACATAAATATTGTTTTTGGGAAGTGTCACCACATGACATCATCTGTAATATTTTCAAATATTAATGTTAAAAATTTAAATAGTTTGTTTATCCCTATTTAACAAGGGTTTTCTTTCTTAAAAATTCATTATTTTAATGCGTTTTTTTAAATTTAATATCAGGAGAGCCTTTATCGCCCTGATGTTTTGATATTATTTCCCCCACACACAAAAAATATCTAAAGGAAATTTTAATCCAGATGCATGAAAAACATGCTCATCAAGAGCTTTATTCAAATCACTGTATGTATTTTTATGTGTTTTTGAATGAACAAACCGATCTACAATGCTGGGACACACCTGCAAATATTGATGTGCCAGAAGCTTTGTGTTCTTACTGTCTTTTTTCTACTTTAGGGAGTTAAAGACTGTGTGCTCAGAGGTGCCACAGACTCGTCCAGACACACCTGAGCAGACAGGTGGCCGCCCCACCCTCCACACAACACCAGGCTGGACTCCAAATCATACATTAGGAGGATTAGGAGTCACGTTAAACACAGGCAGCGCCAACGCAGACACAACCAGGAGCGTCTTATATAACCGAGCAAGCTCTCCTGCATCAGTGAGTGCTCTCTAAGGTGAAGTGCTCTGACCTGTCAGTGTCATGTCTGTCTGTGTTGACTCACGGCTGCCATACAGTACAATATAACTGAGAGATCTGTTCTGCTTTAAAGGATTAGTTTACCCCAAAAATGACTCTCAGCCCTTGCAAGATATAGTTTCTTCACTGAAATGTAGCATGGCTTTGTTCATCAGTGGATCCTCTGCCACACAGAACAATGGACAATAACCCACACCGTCTCTTATCAGTTACAGTAATTATAGTAATTATCTCCAAATCTGTTCTAACGAAGAAACAAACTCATCTACGTGTTGCATGGCCTGAGACTTAAGAGAGAGATCTATTCCTTTAAAATGACAACCACTCTCTCTCTCTTCTCACAGGACGTGTCGTCCGTCCCCACTCTCGAGGGTTCTGGTTGTTGGAGCCGCTCCTGACCGGTGCTGGTGTTGGTCAGACAGCGGGCAGTGCCATGCCCCAGGCGTAAGTGCGTGTCTCCTGGACTCAGGCGTGGTGGGTCGCCGGTGGGCGTCTGGCTGCGGGAGGTGATGAAGCTGAAGCAGCGTGTGGTGGTGCTGTGCGCTGTACTCTTTCTCCTCGGCCTGGCCAAGGTTTTCTTGCTGGATGGAGGAGAAGGATCGGCTGCCAGCCGCCGCGACCTGCGGGCCTTCCGCAAGATGGAGGCCAGCCTGGCCCTGGCCAAGGGAGCTCGGCTCACGCACACCCTGCAGTCGCCCTGGGAAGTGGCCGCCCAGTGGGTAGGTCCCCGGGAGGTGTACCCGGATGAAACGCCCGAGCTAGCCGCTGTGCTGAACGCCCTGGCCACCGCTCGCGTGGAGAGGGCTGACGTGGGCTACAAAGGCACCCAGCTGAAAGCCCTACTGGTGCTCGACGGAGGACAGAAAGTGGTTTTCAAACCCAAGAGGTGAGGAGATGGATGATTAAGATGGGGAACGAAAGACAGAGAAAGTAATGAGAATGTGAATGAGGTTAAAATAAAAGGCGTGAGTGATTTAGAGAGAGGGAGAGTGAGGGGAAGAGCGAGTGAGTGAATTAGAGAGCGAAAAAGCCGCTGACTGAAATAGAAAAAGAAATGAATGAATAAGAGATGTAATAATAATCCGTTTTATTTATATAGTACATTTCAGAGATCTGAGCATGAGCAAAAAAAAGAGCATAACCACAAAAAAAGTGCACAAATACAAACAGGAAGCTATTCAATTGATTAAAAACAAATGGCAGACTGGGTTTAGAAGCAGTCTGAAAACCTGAATAGACTTTTGTCAAATGTACAACCAACAATGAACAACGTTTTATGCACAATGCTCTCGGATCTCATCAAAAATGTCCTAATTTGTGTTCGATGAATAAAAGTGTTTCGTGTTTGGAACAACATGAGGATGAGTAATTAATGACATCATTTTCAATTTTTGAGTGAACTGTCCCTTTAAGATGCATTAGGCGTCATGAAATAATAATAGCTTTGACTGTAAAGTGTTACTAGAATATCTCTGTATTAAAATAGCTCGTGTGCAGCTTGTCTGTCATTATTTCAGGTGAGTTCAGCTCTTATCTGAGCCTGTTAGAGTTATCATGGATCTACAGGGACTTTGGATACGTGAGGAAGCTCTCCTGCTGTCCTTTATCTCTAACACACCTTATCTCTGATTACTTCACATCCAGTCTGAACCTTTTTAATCCATCTGCGCTGAACATCTTAGTCGCAAACATCCAGATCCGGTGTCACGTTATATAGTGTGCGTGGGATATCTTCCGAAGAGGATAGAAAGTCAGATTATGCGTAGAATGCACTTCATAATAGTGAGAAATATTTTCTTAAAATAAGCTGCAGTGTTAGTAGTTTCAAAATGATGTGAAACAATAAATACACATATCATTTGATTAAAAAAAAAAGAAAAAGTGTTGCAATACTCTCGATATCATTAGTTAGTTCTGGATTGAAAAATGTTATTTCAGGTTTCCAAACTAAGCTTGGCCGCAGTATTCATGTTTTCTGTGACATAAGTTGTATAAGCTGTATGTTGAAAGATGGCTCTTGCATTAAGTGGGTGTTGTGTGTGTTGGATACGGTCACTGTATCAGGTTTGGTTTATATTGGATCTTGTATTTGCTCACTTCATCCTGCTGTTTAAGGAGCAGGGAAGCAGTAGGGGTGTGTTTATGTTAGGAGTGGATTGACTAGCTAAGCTCATTCACTCTTGTTCTGGGTCTACACTAAATGTGAAAATGCTGTGTGACACCACACAATCACAGCCAGTCAGAGCATATCTGACGTTTAGTGTACTGTGATTTGGACCAATTATAAATGATTTTAGGCCTGTGCACACAATGCAAACACCACAGCCTGTTAAAACTAAAACTAATAGTTGTGTGCAAGAGAAAGCTAACTGCTTGTGCACTGAATGCATTGGGACATGTGTTTTTATGTGCATCATCTTTTGCTGTTCTGAACTTATGTCTTTATCTTCTTCGTTGTCTCATTATTAGGTACACTAGAGATTATGTGGTTGAAGGAGAGCCATACGCAGGGTACGATCGGCATAATGCAGAAATTGCTGCTTTCCACTTGGACAGGTAATGTGCAAGCGCACACACACACACACACACACACACACATGCAGAACAAATAACTCAATTTCTCCATCTGTGGGCAGTGATTTAAGGTGATAATTACCTTTACATTGTTCTCTCAACAAACTCAGATTGGGTATCGTCTATATTGAGAACAGAAGATATCAAGATAGAGATGCATTGTATTTTATAGTCTTTCAGGTTGTGGTCCTTAAGTGTTTGCCTTGCACACAACTTTGAGTTTCAGCAAACCTAATACATATACTATATAGAACTATATAGAACTGTAAACTATATAGAATTGAATTAGTAAACCAATGCCGTTATCTTCACAATAAATGGACAGTACAATGTAGATTTTTCAGATGATGTTACGTCAGGATGTCATTGTCTGAACCTGAGCGTTATCATATGCGTTTAGCCAATCAGCATACACTTATGTCACCGATACTTACTAGTACTATTTTAGACCTACTCTAAAGTAGGAGCTAGTTTGGTTCCTGGAATAGTTCCTGTGGTGCAAACGGGACAAAAAGTGTCTAGTTTCACAATTAGTTCAGGTACTACGAAATAGTTCTTGCTGTGCAAAGACAGCACAGCTATGAATATATATATACACCCTTGTACTTAAGTGAACACATAAACATCTAGTAACTTTTTTTTTTGTTTTATAAAGTTTATCTGTTAGTTTCGATAGGACGCATACAAAACATAAAAGCTGCACTTTCAGAATTGTTCCAGTGAAGTACTGCTGTGCACAGCGTTATATCAAGTCAGCGGAAAAAATCAAAAACTGAAGCTTAAACAAATGTTTAAACAAATGTTTCATATGACTGTCCCGTTCAGTCTGAACTTATCAAGTGTTCACAAGTAGGGTGTTAGATGCTGAGGGGGCTGATGGTGTTAGAATCGTGCTGTCAATCATTACCAATGTTTTGCTTTGTCAGGCCATTCGTCTTATTTCCATCAGCTACTGTGAACTCTCATGTCTCCCATATGCAGTTCATTTATTGTTGGAGATTCTGTTTGGATTGGTGGCCCATATTCTTGAAATTGAAGCCATGTGTTGTTCCACAAGAGTAAAAGTATTCATGTCTTTAAAAAATAAATAAATAAAATAAATAAAAATGTACCTACTTATCACAGGAAGCAGAAAAATATTAAGCAGCACAACGCAGATAATGTATCAGCATATTAGAATGATTTCTGAGTGATCATGACTGGAGTAATGATGCTGAAAATTCTGCTTTATATCACAGAAATAAAATACATTTGAAAATATATTCACACAGAAAACAGTTATTTTAAATTTAAATAATATTTCACAATATTACAGTTTTTTCTGTATTTTTGATCTAATAAATGCAGCGTAAGAAATGTCTTTATAAACCTTTAAAGAGCTTATTGATACCAAGCTACCAAACTACATACATACTATATATTCCATCTTTTCTATATTCTAAAAAAAAAGTGTAAAATATTATTTGGAAAATTAGTATATTGTTAAAACTATACCTGTCAATAGAATTAAGTCATTTATTCATCTCATGATTAGCAGTTTTAGCACAATAAGCAAGTCAGTAGTCAAATGCTTTAAATACCTTTTTTGGTAATACTTTGGTTCACTGGTTAACTACTAACTATGACTTTTCCCTCAATAATATTCTTAATTTTCTGCTTGTTAATTAATAGTTAGTGCTGTAGTTGTTAAGTTGAAGTATTGGTAGGATTAGGGATGTGGAATAAGGTCATGTAAAATAAGGCATTGATAGATGCTATACTAGCACGTATCAGTGGTTAATGTTCTATATTCATGCTTAAAAGCAACTAAATAGGTGCAACCATAAAAAACACTTTTTTTTTTTTCTCTGTTAAATTTTTTCCCCTGAACTATCTTTGATCTCTCGCAGCCCGGTGGTGTTCCCAGACACAAGTTCAAAAACCCCTGCTCTAGTCTACTTCACTGAAAAATTCCTAATTGTAATATTGATCAGTGTATGATTCATTATGTCTTCGAAACACTCACCGGTGGTGTGAGCCCTGCACGGGTCCTGTGTGGTGATCTACACCTGCTCCGCACCTGCAGCACTCAGAACACCTGCACTACTCTCACATAAAGAGGCTGTTTGCACCTTCATGCGTTTGGTCTGAAGTGAAAAGACCCGGTGTAAATCCGATCGCTCAAACCACTTCAGGAGGAAGTGTAAATGCATGGGGTTATTGAAACCACATATGCTAATTTTACTCCTCCCAAAATGTAAAAATATTAACCCTGTGAGGGCATGTTATACACTGCTGGATTTGCTGCCATATCAGGATTTAATAAGTCTAATGCTAAAGGCTTACTGTACACCTGCAGCTGCTTACATAGAGCTGCTGACATCGTGTGAAGGCATCTCTAAAACATTATGAAAAGTATCAAGTAACAAGGATATTGGAAGATTTTTAGCAAAGCTCCATTTATGGTTATTTCTGGGAGGAGTCGTTGTGGAGATGCATGTAAAAACAATCTGACTGGAATTTATAAAGTGATTTTTTGCGTAGGCTTTGGCATGTGCATCTGAAAACTTCTGTGCATACTAGGGGTGTAACAGTTCACAAAAATCACGGTTCGATACGATACAGTAGTGTCACGTAGGGTTGGGTCGATAGACGATACCATTGCCGATGGCCGATAGACATCACGATGCTGAGCCGGCATCGCGATCCTCCGCCGTGCCGCAGCAGCAGCACCAAGTTCGCGAAAAATACACTTAATCTATGGCTGCAAATCTATGCCATTAATAAGCGAGCGCACCACTGATGCTGGCGAGCGCGGTAAATCATTTCCGCGAGAGGAAAAC
>JAUMHR010000079.1:5403443-5413810 GCA_032361145.1 Enteromius fasciolatus
ATGACAATACAAGATGCATTGCAATTCGCATTATGAATAATTATAATGCATTATAGCCCTTAATAACCCTTGCTAAGGCGTTACCATATTCTCAGTCCATTACAATGAGATCTATAGTACTAAAAGCAGAAGGACAAAAAAAGGTTACCATTACATATGGCTTTGGCCATTCATATTTGTTTCCTGTTTTGATGATGATTTATTTGTATCTGCATGTGATGATTCAGGTAACGCAGTGAGATAAGATGAGGAAGAGAGAAGTCCCGACACCTTGCTATTGCCCCTTTTCTGTTATCACTCTTTTTTTATTATATGAGAATCTTATTTTCAAACAATCTTCTTTTCATTCCCTTCACAGTGAAATTCCCACTGACTGCTGCTTATTCGAGCCAGATGGGCTTCCCCTGTGTCCTCATGTCTCCGTATGACTGACTGCTGGACAGAGGTGAATAACAGTTTTGCAATGTTTGTACAAAATAGGCCTAGATGTGTACAGGAGTTTCTGGGGCACTGTGTTTTTCAGTGTTCTTAGACGTGCCAGGGTAAAAGCACTGCTGATGTATTGCTTTTATAAAATGTAGTGTTACATTTGTAAGGTTCATGGGGCAAGGTGGAAGGGGCATTTCACACACCGAAAGCCTTGAGGGAGTACTGCAGGAAGTGATCAGGTGTCACGAGTGCTGATATTTCTGAAGCACGAGATGTTAGAGGGACTTGCCAGTACCCTTTGAGCAGGTTTAATTTTGTGACTAATTTTGTACATAATTGTCCTGGGATACGTTATATGCAACATAAGCCATTTACATATTCACGTCACATACCCTACTCTTTCGTTTGCGATCAGGAGTACGATCAGTGAAGCTTGTATCACCGAGTTTCCTCTCAATGGTGTAAGGACCAGAGAATCTAGCCTGCGAGGCTGACCCTGGTACAGGGCAGAGTTACGTATAGAGACCAGCCTGGTGGGACAAGATACCAGATGAGCTCTAGCAACCTCGCAGGCTGTGTAAAGCCGCTAAGTAAGTAACTTACAGGAATACAGTCAATGATACATTTTCAGTGCATTGACATAAAATGCAATTTTGACAAAAATATCAATTTACTCAACCATTCTCTGAGTCTTCCAACATAATTGCATTCAATATGTTATTTTTGTTTTCTTTGCGCAAAAAAAAGGAGCGTCACAAAACTGAAGTTGATCCACTGACATCATCAAAAATATCTTAATTTTTGTTCCAAAGATGAACGAAGGTCTGGTTTGGTTGTGAAATCAGACCCTTGTTTTGATTGGATCTCATTCGTCAAGCCAAAGATGGAGCAGAACCTAATTGGTATACAGTGGTAAACAATTTGGTGAACGTCATGCCAATTCAACGTTGTGGCTTTAATAATAGACTACCTTAGCTTCGAAAATTTGCATCATAGCATCAATGCAAGGAGCCAGGGAAGGATCGGAGGTCTTCAGAGAGATTTGATACAACAGGCTTTGACACAATTTCAGATACAACACTCAGCTTGCATTCTCACAATCAGGCTGAGAGAAAAGGACAGTGTCTCAAAATGTCCAGATTTCCTTGACTGTGCCCGTGTCACAACACCTTACCACCAGCAAGCTCATTTCCCAGATTAAAACTGATGCTAGTAACCAGGAGCACACTTACTGTAACTGGTCCTATGACTAGGCCAGACTCCAAATACACCCTATGAAGGGGAACATTAGCATGTCTACGGATTAACACATTACTACCTGTATGTGACTCTACCACTAAAATCAAAGACTGCATGGCACCTGTGCCCCTCAAAATTCTTACTGGCTGGAACTCAGAGTCAGATGAAAGAGAGAATGAACCAGAAGAAGGAAAAGGTTGATAGGTAGCAGCATCCAAATCATTTAGCTCAGGGACAGATTGCACTTAATCTACATTTTTAGGTTTGGAACCAGAACGTTTCTGTTTCCAGTAACTAACCTTACTGAAAAAACACCACTTTTCAAATAGTACCTTTTCCTCTTTTGCAAATTCAACCTGCATTTGTCTGGCTGTTTTGCGTGGGATCTGAAATTTTACAGCACATTAGACTTCTCTATATCATAGTCAATAGATTGTTCAATAAGCAATGCAGCTGAAACCTCTTGGGCTTTACCGGTACAAGTTGCATTGCACAAGTAGAGCCCATATATCCTTAGGCCACCACGACTTTGTGGCCACACATTCAAATGCGGTAAAGAATACTTCTGCTTCTCTAAATGGAGGCATGAGTCGAAAATATTTACTGATATCAAAATCAGATTGAGCAGGTGAATCAGAGAGACTATCTCTGGTGGGCTGAACAGAATCCACTACTGGTGCATTTACTGCATTAGAGAGTTTAATTGATTAACCCCAGTTGTCTCAGTTTGTCAACGATATACAACAGATTGAAGGGCATGCATTTTAGATGTGAAATGGTTTACAATTAAATGCTAGATTCAGAAACATATTTGTGTTTTATCAAATGAAACAACTGAGAGAATAGTTCTCCAAGACCACTGTTACTAGGGCTGCCAACCATCCTGTATTAGTCGAGGCGTCTTGTATTTTGGGCTTAATTTGTGTGTCCCGTACGTGACCTCCTTTATCCCGTTTCAGTGTTTTATGTTTCACTTGAGTTACAAAATGACCAATTATATAAAAAATTGATTTTTCATATAATGTGCATGTATCAGGGTCTGAGCAGACGTACACACTTTTTATTATTTACTATTATTATTGGAGTATTGCAGGTTTTTGAAAATGTAAGTTGTTCTAACGGCTCACTATTCTAAATTATGATGATTGGTGATTTTTGTATGTAAATGATATTAATTAGGGAGTTGTTAACAAGGCAGAGAGCTGAAACCATTTATTTGCCCACAAGATTCATATACAGTGGGGGAAACTAGTATTTGACACATCAGCATTTTTTATCAGTAAGGGGATTTCTAAGTGGGCTATTGACACAACATTTTCACCAGATGATGCCATCAAGTGAAATATTGAATTCATACAAAGAAATCAGAACATTTAAGTGTATAAGTGGAGTCTTAATAAATAAAGTGAAATGATACAGGGAATAAGTATTGAACACATGAAGATAACAAGGTGCAAAATGGCATAGAAAGCCAGGAAATCACCTGCAATCTGTCTGTACTCATTGATATCAGCTGCTTTAGTCCTAATTGATGGCCTATAAAGGCTTCTCATTACCCAGGAGGCACACAGGAAAGACTTCATGATGGGTAAAAGCAAAGAACTCTCCCAAGATCTTCGTAATCTTATAGTTGAAAAGTATTCTGATGGGAATGGTTATAGACGCATTTCCAGAATGCTGAATGTTCCTGTGAGCACTGTGGGGGCCATTATCCGGAAATGGAAAGAGCATCACTTCACCATAAACCGGCCACGATCAGGTGCTCCACGTAAAATCCCTGCCCGAGGAGTCCAAAGAATAATCAGGAGAGTTCTCCAAGAGCCAAGAACCACTCGGGCAGAACTTCAGGAAGACCTTGCATTAGATTATTGGAAGACTATAGTATGAAAAAATTTAACAAAATTGAACTTTTTGGCAGTCATTCTACACACCATGTTTGGAGAAGAAATAGCACTGCTCACCACCCCAAGAACATCAAACCAACAGTTAAGTTTGGGGTTGGAAGCATCATGGTTTGGGGCTGCTTTTCAGCAAGGGGTGCTGGCAGACTTCATATTATTGGAGAAATGTACCCGGACATTCTGGATAAAAATCTGCTGCCATCTACCAGAAAGCGGAAAATGAAAAGAGGGTGGACATTTCAACAAACACAAGGCCAAGGAAACGATGACGTGGTTCCAAAGAAAGAATATTAAGTTGCTTGAATGTTCCAGTCAATCACCCATAGAAAATCCATGGAGAGAACTGAAGATCAAAGTCCATAAAAGAGGCCCAAGGAACCTTCAAGATTTAAAGACCATTTATGTGAAAGATTAGGCCAGAATCGTTCCCGAGCAATGTAGACGACTGATCTCTCCATACAAGAGGTGTCTAGAAGCTGTAATCACCAACAAAGGCATTTGGAAATGGGCCCAGGAATACTTTCAGAAACCACTGTCAGCAAACACAACCTGCCTCACCATCTGCAGATGACAGCTAAAGCTCTATCGTGGTCTAGAAGTACCTACGTGTCCTGTGGGCCAAGACTGATGAAGAGTTCTATGGTCAGACATGTCCAAATTTGACATCATTGTTGGACATCACGGATGCTCTGTCCTCTGGGCTAAAGAGAAGGAGATCTACAGTGTTCTCTGATGGTGTTGGGGTGTATAAGTGCATGCAGCATGGGCAGCTTCATGTTCTGGAAGGCACTAAGAATGCTGAAAGGTATATAAAGGTTTACGAGCAACATATGCTCCCCTCCAGATGATGTCTATTTTAGGGAAGGTCTTGTGCGTTTCAGCATGACACATACTGCAGCGATTACAGCAGCATGACCTCTAGTAGAAGAGTCCAGATCTTTTACCTATAGAGGACATTTGGAGCATCACTACATAAAAAACATGTCAAAGAGGACCACAAACTCCTCAGCAGCTGGAAACCCATATCAGGCAAGAATGGGACCGTATTCCAGCTCTAACTCAAAGAAACTCACAGCCCTGATGCCCAGACATCTTTAAATTGTTTTATAAAGAAGAGGAGCTGCTAAATCCCACCCCGAGGAAGATGTTTTCTTTATTCTCTTCACCCTGATGGTTTTGGGTTGAGGCTTTTGGTCCAGGCGTGCTCAATCCTCATCCTCAGGCTACAGAACTGATCATTTAATTACTCATTATGATTTCTTTGGAATGGCAGACATATTGGCAGGCATTGTGTCTAAATTATGGAATTATGCTAAACTGATTTAACATGCTTAAACAAGCTTGCAGTTGCTTTTAAAACTAACTGTGGGCACACTTTTTCTTTTTCTAGATTTAGGGAATTACTGTGGGCCTACGTGCTAATGTTATTTGTATTTCACAGTGTGCTCTCAGCATCTGTACATCATGTCCATTAACATTCACAGAGGTAAGTTGAAGAAGTATACCATCAAACTACTGTCATGTGACAATCATTGTATGTGTGTGTGTGTGTGTGTTTAGGATGAGGTGCATTCAGCTGATGGAGAGGTTTGGATTAGAAGGCTATGACAGTGTCTTGGCTGTATTACTACTGGCAATGTAATATTAGAAAGGTGAAAAGCTCATGTACGTTTACAGATTTTATGCATGATAATTCGCTGTGAGAGAGCTTCATACAATGTAGTACTGGATACACAATCACAGAGCCATTATAATGAAAACGAGTGGTGATGAACAACAAAATGCCCTCACGAAGGTCCTTTGGGATGAATACTTTTGAAGCAAAGCATGACTTTTGGTTTATATTTTTAGTGTAAAGAAAATATGGGAACATTTCTGTTCTGTTGATGAACAAAGCATGACGGTCAAAGCAATGTTGTGTAATCAGTAGTAGATGAATGACTGACTGAGCGAGGGAAGGAGTGAAGGAATGAAGAGTGGAACAAACTCGTTTATGAATAAATTAACTGAATTAGTACCTTTATCCTTAATACTCAGACATTTGTAAAAAAAAATGCATGTACATATATGCTGAAGTAAGTAGAGCAGTAAAGTAGAAAATATCTTTAGAAAATGAAATATTAATTTTAAACGCACATACAGACATAATAGCTATGAATGGCTGTCAATGCAAGGTAAACTGAGTGATTTCTGGTCCATTTATTACAAAACTTCATCTATAAAATAAACTGGATTGTTTCTTGATTCTTGTTTGCCATAAAATGCTGAAGATAAGTTAGTTTTGTGAGTATTAGTGGTATACAGTCAGACTGTAAACAGCACCTTAGGGCGTAAATGTAATTTCAGAAGTGGGGGATGACAGATACTACATCCCGTTAAGTACATGTTATTGTGTTTCTTATAATGTTTTTTTTATGTAAATATAATGGGCAATATATATTGCATCACCAAAAATAATTGAGGTCATGTAGATTGTTTGATAAGTCCATATATCAATTATTGCGACAGACTAATGTGTGTGTGTGGCATGTCAGTTATGCTAATGTTTAACTTTAAAATTACTATTTTGATAAGAGACATTGGCCCACCTACACGAGGCCGGTGCTTCCTACCTTGAGGTTTGTCCATTCTTTGGTTTAGGTTTGGCACGCAGCCCTTCATACGCTGTTTATTGTAGCTTAATCATTTAAAAATGTAGAGCAGATGTACAGTGGGTACAGAAAATATTCAGACCCCTTTAAATGTTTCACTCTTTGTTATGTTGCAGCCATTTGCTAAAATCATTTAAGTTCAATTTTTTTTTTCAAATGGATCTAGGATCATTTCAGTTGTGTTGCTGTTTGTTGAGGGTCAGATAGCTCTCTGACATCAATACAAATACAGTTATTTGGTTTCTGTAGATGACACAAAGGTGAGTAATTAATGACAGAATTCAGTGGAGTAGAGTATCCCGTAAAATGTTTTAGTGTAGATTAGTTTTTTGTTTTTTAGGTCTACATACTTTTGACTTGGTTAACTGTGGATATCGTAAATCTCAGATAGAAAGGGAAAGAGAAAGGATGAAGTATGTGTGCGATGAGCTGCCAGCCTTATAACATACTTCTATGTTTCTGAAGAGTAAGTGAAAAATATTTTGACGAGGACTCTCCACACACACCTCCGGGACTCTCCACACACACCACACTGTTTGCTTAAAGAAAAACATAAGATGGAAAATGAAAATATTGTTAAACGTTCTGCTGTTTCAAACACTAAATATCCTTGAACCTTGCAAGCACTGGCTTGTAACATTGGTACAGCTGAAATATTTACGTGTGCAAAAATTAATAGTAAATAAATAAACAATCAGCCAGAAGCTGACCTGTTGAGGTGTCATCCTTTACTCATTCCTGTCCTTTAATTTAGGCTACTAACTTTATTTAGACAGCGGAAGGCTGTGGTCTTGCCGGTCGGAGGAAAATAAATAAATTAGGCCTACTTTATATATAAACTACTTTGTAGAATGCTATAGGAGAAGGATCTCATCATGCAAACATCATGCAAAATGCATTAATAAGATATTAATACGATCTAAAAGAGCTTGTACGTAAGGTAGGCATGTGACAGATCGAGGCTATCGGTCTGAATAAGTCAAAAACTAGAGCATCCTCCACACACTGCTTCTGGCTCGATGCGTTGGAAGGGGATGTTTTCTCGGGGTTTCGATCTGCGCCCTCCTCCGCGTTGTATAAAAGGCGCAGCGTTTCTTCTCAGGGCAGTTGATCTCTCTCTGTCCGTCAGTCGCTATGGACTCAAAGGATGCTCAAGAGAGTTTAGAGAGCGGCGGCGCGCGCTGTCGCTGTAGCAACGGGCGGAGGACGCTGACGGCGCTGCTCCTCATCCAGGGTTTATTAACAGTCGCTTGTGCCGTCTTCACCTACAAGATCTTCTTCGACCAGGAGCACGTAAGTCTTCTTCTGATCTCGTTTGTGCGCTTTACAGGTGTTTAACGCTGTTTGGAGTGTTGTATGTACGGAAAGTGCATTTAAAAGTCCTTCAGAGGGCAGTGTTGGCCGTGGCACTGAGGCACAAGTTCTTCAGACGTGTCCGTCACAGAATATAGGATATTAGTTAGTGACACTTTAATATTTAATGGGTTTCACTGACAGCCGTTAGTGCTACTTCAGTTAAACCACTTGTCTCAGGTGTGTTGTTTCATGTGGTCATGTCGGGTGTGTCTCATTGAGCTTTGCCTTGGCATGCCCCTCGGGGGAAACCCCTCTTAACATCTGAACCATCTTCCTGCAAGATTGTTTTTAAAATCTTGATCATCAAATGATCATAACTTCTGAGGGCGATCTGCATTTCCATTTCAAAGCAGGCCTGATATCAGGAACACACACACACGTAGCGGTCCGAGGGTGGACAGGGTGTGATTTACACACTATTTCAGTTGTTTGCCAAGTTGCAGGCCTTTTTTGTAGCCCACACGTTCCACGACTAGCCTTTTGCTCTGGTCAATGAAAGTGTTTTTTGTGATACTGCTGATTTGATACAGGATGGAATTTTCCATGTCTGAGTGTTTCTGTTCTTTCTCATCACTTTGATCATTTCCGTATATCTCGAATCAGCTGAGGCCTAAATTCTACACTGGAAACCAAGTGTTGACCCAAAACAATAAAGAAAAGTCCTTGAAACTAAAAAATAGAATGTATTTATTTGATATGATCAGGAATTATGTGAGATGGTTTTTGGGGCATCGTGAATATGAACTAAAATGTGCTTTTACTCACTCTCAGACTTAACCTATCTTTCATACACTAGTGGGTTCAAGTTTATTTTCCCAAAATATTAAATTTGAGTACCCTTAAATGTTCTTAAGATTATATAAAGAAGGATTGTTTAGTAGATTAAGAAGAAAACTGGCGTGTGAAAATAAAACCCACTTTAAATACATTATGGATGTGCACCTTTTTCACCTAGGATGAATCTGTACTATTTTTATTATAATTTTCGAGTTGCTTAACTTTTATCCTTACTTTTTTTTCCCAGACTTCACAGGACAAAGGGATATTCATGCAAATGACCGGTAAGTGTTCATCTTATCTTATGCTATTATTTTTGAGAAGATATATTCAGTCCTCTATATATGTTTTAAATTTCTCTATATATATAGGTTTTTAATTAGTGGCGACATCTCATCTTTTTCTATGATCCTTTATAAATATATAAACGTGTATGTAAAAATGTATCTTCATTTGTAGAGCTAAAAATAGCATGAGAGGTTTATATTATTTTTTACACATTGTATCTTTTACATATAGGCTATATATGTATTTCTATATATGTGTGTATTTATTTGAATTGATTACTTTTTTACAACACATTTTCAAACTTGTAATCAGCTTGCTTATGTCAGTCTTAGAGGAAACCACACTGAGATCTTTAAGAAAGCAGCCATGTAATTCTCATTTCTTTATGTGTGTGTGTGTCAGACTTAGATTCAGATTCAGAGCTGAAATTTCTTCCTCTCTGGAACCAGAATGTGGATCTGTACAACAAAAAGAGTGTGAAGCTGTCCTGCTCGGGACCGTACATGGTCTATCTGTGGGCTTGTAACGAGAGTCACAAGCAGTCGGTTGTCAACCTGACGATGGTACAAGGAAGCAAAGAGTTTCACCTGCAGACCCTGCCAAACGGAGAGTGCAAGGAAATGCAAAGTGTTTTCATGCTCTCTGAAAAAGATAAAGTCACAGTGAAAGTCAGAGAAATCAAGGATACGTACAAGATCAAGCTCTTCTTAGGCCTGCACTACATGCTAGGAGCCAAGTGCTTCGAGTATCCACTATAGAAGCCATCCAAGATCGAAGCAGCTCCTGGATACGAAGGTGCTCGTTCTTTAGAAGAGCTGTTTAAATGATAAAACTATGGCATGAGATGAAACGTCTTTTGTTTTCACCCTGATTTTGTACGAATAATGATGATGCCGTAGTGAGACTTTCCCTGGACCAAAAGCATAGTCGTGAAGCTAAAGTAGAAGACGTGGAGAGCTGCAAAGACATTTTTCCATAGCGGAAGAGTCTGTTATTTTTCCATACTATATAAAAGCTTCCCGGCTCTTCAAGACGGACTGTTTGTGAAACACCTACTGCATCGCACTGAATGTGGGCGACCATGTGGTTTTAACCGTAATGGCACTTTGTCAGCTCAAAGAGAGTATACCTCACCACAATCTGGATTACTGGCGTCCCGTAAGCTCTTTGAATGTATCGATACTCTGCGGCTGCGAGAGAATGGAAGGCCTTTATCTGAATTTACCAGCTGCAGAAGCTACTTCTGATCAATGTACATAGTACTGTTATTTAAGCAGGAATAATTAGAACACCCTCCTGATACAGCTTTCAAATACTGACATAGCAATAATGTTCTCAATGTTTGTCATTATCATTATATCTTTATGGAAGTAAACTCCACATATGAAAGGAAAAGGGTGACATTTATATTACAGTTTAGACTTTGGAATAATATATATATGTATATTGTGTTTGTAAAACAGAAATGATTTTTTATTATCTAATACAGTTTAATTATGTGAACTGTAGGTGATTGAATGTTTGATGATTTATTAAAATCAGAGTTATTGGATCATGTAAGGAGCTAATCCACAGATAGTGCCCTTTACCTTTAAGAGCACATGTTGGAAAATGTATTTATTGAAATTAAATTAAATGAAAGTGTATTTTTTATTTAATCAAACCACTGCTACAGTGATGGTGAAGAAAAGCACTAAAGACCTCAAAAGCAAACTTCAAAAAAAAC
>JAUMHR010000079.1:5418069-5428995 GCA_032361145.1 Enteromius fasciolatus
GTGGGCGGGACATAATTGCAGCGTTTATCCAATGACCGTCTAGTTTCAAAGCACTGAAAAAAAACGCTCAAAGCAGCCCCATTGAAGTAGCATTATAGGGGAAGCTGAGCTTCCCTTGCAGTCTTAAAGAAATCGCCGCTAGCTGAAATATTTAAGTCGTTTTCATGTATTGTACAGTGTATTCTCGGCCAATCCCTTGTTTTTCAAGATAAACTTCCTTGTAAGAGATTGCCCGGGTATGTTTGAAATGTGCATAACGTTTGCATTAAGTATCACATTAAGTATAACAATTAGCAACAATTTACATCACTGACATTATATTATATTTTTTACAACTTGAAATGTAGTTCACTATCAGGAACCACCATAAGCAAATTGATATAATGCATTAATGAACCAACCAACTGAATCTCTGTAAAGTCGTATATATATTCGTACGTCGTACGTATATTCAAAACATAAAACGTTTAAAGCAAACCTTAAGTTTTCCTAGGTAGGTAACATCTCATTGTTCCTTTTTTCCCTCCGTAGTTATTTTTCTGACTAAATGGCACAAGCTTGTCCTCTTACTCCTATCAGTTTTATTCGCATATCAGTCTTTCCTGTCTAGACATGCATTTTCTTCTAGCTATTTTAACAGTGAAAGTGAAAGCGCGTTCCCTTATTTGTCATTTTCCCTTGTGAATGTGGTTCTGTAATCCCACACAGTGAGATTGTGATGTCATGCTGAGGAATCTCCTATTGCCTGGTAATGATGTGAAATTTCACACACTGCAGACATCACACAGGTGCTGTGGTTGCATCAGAGCCTAGACTTTGTTATAATTCACTTTTAATGGCAAGAGATGACTTTCAATTATAAGGAAAGCTTTATACCTAAAAAGTATGCAAACGTCTGGAGTCACATGATGTGTGTGACAGATAAATAACCAAAAAAAAAAAAAAGCAGTAATAAGTCACATAAATAATTTACATAAAATGTAAATTGAGACCAAAACTATTTTTTTGTGTAAATGTTGCAAGATGATGCAGCTTCTATTTTGTCTAGGTTGTAAGCATTATGCGAAATCACTATTTGATCAGTTAAGTATATATAACAGCCTACAAATAAAAATAAACAAATACAAATACACATTTGTAATCTTTAATGTTGTTGTTGTAGTTCATTAAAAAGTTATTTTAATTAACTGTATTATTATTATTATTATTATCATAGTTGAAATGCTATTTGCTCTCTCGCTCAGCGTTGCTTTGGGCTGATTGGGTAATCTGACTGTCACTTAGGAATTTGACCAATGACAGCGAGCGAACCGTTTCCCGGTCAAATTTGAATATACACTCCCTGACTCAGGGGCAGCAGAGAGTCAGTGAGCCGTTGCTGCTCGGCTTCTGCGGTCTGCTTCCATCGCTTCTCTAGTCATGGCTTTTACGTAAACGTGGACACTTCTACCAGCAGCTAACAGCAAAGTGCAAAAGGTGAGTATTTATTAGTATTTATTAACATAACGTTAGCCTAATGTTTTATAGTTACGTCAAGATATAGCGTATTAAAATGAGACTATAATAGCGATTATATCGTTTCTCAGGTAGTGTGTTTTGCTAGTAACTTAAGAGCTAATACTGTTAGTAGCGGCTAAGCTTACTGTTTAAAGTTATTGACACTTTGATAAAGAAGCGTGCGTGAACGGGTAATGAAGAGCAGGACGTGCGGTGATGAAACCGTTAGAAACCCGTCATCTCAAAATTCACTGGACCTAAAAGCGGTCTCTAATGCAGGCCCTGGCCCCACTCTACTTAACAGCCAATCACAAAATTGTTATGATATTCAGTCGAGCTTCCCATATTTTTCTTTTTCCGCTTTCTTCCTGCAACGCAGTCTCTAGTCCCGCCCACACTCACAAACCCGCTAATAATGCACGTAATCTCGCGCTCAATCCTTTTGAAGGAAAGAGCGCCTGCGCTGTTCACTTTCACTTTCGATTTGGCGATCACGCGTACAGTGCTGTATAATCTTACAAGATATTACTAGACATTTGTCAGTGAGCTCACTGTTGGTGCATGGTCTTGTTAGTATCAGTGGTGTAGTGCATGGTGTGTACAGGGGTGGTCTTTGTGTACTCGCTTCTAAATCCCCTCTGATGCGCATTCCATAGTGTCCTGCATTAGCCAAATCTTGACAGTCAACCACAAGAGTAGCTAATCAAATCGCATGCGATGTGAATAAATGCAAATATTGCATAAACACACAGTGAAGACAGTGAGACGGTCAGGACGCACCGGCTTCCCTTTAATAGTGCCAAATGATGATCAACAGTAAAAATGATAAATCAGTCCTCCTCTCAACAGGGAAAACCACAAACAATCAAGAATGCATGATTATATGGTGTCATATGTGGTTATAATGGAAAGCAGTGGTCCAAAAACAGCAAGTAGGGAGAAAAATATTTAATCTGATGCTGCAAAAAAAATGTACAATGCATGAAAGTCAATGTTGTTAGTAATCTTTCACATGTCTAAGACTGTGATCAAGGTAAAATAAAATCAAGTTGTTGAAAATAAGTCATTCTCCAAATAATTGACACCATTTGTGAAATTGGCAATTAAAGGGCCAAAATCCAGATATTTTTTAAACATTTGGTAGTTTTGGTCTGGACTAAAGTTGATTAACAGATTCATGCAAAAGAATTTATTATCTGATAAATTAATG
This sequence comes from Enteromius fasciolatus, assembly GCA_032361145.1. Lineage (NCBI taxonomy): Eukaryota > Metazoa > Chordata > Actinopteri > Cypriniformes > Cyprinidae > Enteromius > Enteromius fasciolatus. The sequence goes on from JAUMHR010000079.1 coordinate 5,420,777, forward strand.
AAATTAAATTTAAAACGACCCCTAACAGAAAATTAGAGTAGTAAATCTCAACAGTGCATAAGGATTAAATATAATTGATGATTGTTCCGAGAGTGACGTAGACACTGCCTCTTCAACTACAGCTTCGAATGAAGATGTCAGCCAAAGTGAGCACTCTTTCATAAGAGAACCAGTGCTCAAAAATGAGCTGGACACACATTACCGGTGTTGTGCTGAATTTTGACTCCCTGCCTAATTATTACTAAACCTACCAATACTGGGGGAGTCACAATCTGGCAGGGGGTCAAAATTCAGCACTACACCGGCACTTTAATCTGTAGCGCTTTAGTAAGTTAGAAGTAGCAGAGTTAAAAGTAACTCTATAAAATCAGACCAGGGGACACTGATAGGCAACTTAGGCACCATGAACATTGGAGAAAATGTTTTCGATTTTAATCCCATTTCTTGCATTTACTTGAGATTCGACTAGGAACTATGTTGATAGAAAATACAGGAAATAATTAAATTAATTATAATAATAAATTCTCCAAAAAATAATAGTAGCTACTACTATGATCACAAATATTTTAGAGAATCGTCTTACAAAGTCAAACATGTGTGTGAATAACATAATGTGAGACTTAATTTCCACCGTTAAACAATTTTTAAATTTCAAACTAACCACTGTACCTGAAAATGCTTAAACAACCACTATTACTGAAGCACGCAAAGTGAATGTAGCGTCAAAGGAAGTATGGACGGGCCCAGGCTAGTTAATAGCAGTTGTTTCTACAAAATAGATAAGATAAGAGGTCTAGATGTTTTGGGAATGAAAATCTTCTACCTCGTGGGCTTCAGAAGAAGTGAGTATTCATGTCTAACATTAAAACAAGAAATGTTTATGAAGAATTCATTGATAATGTTATTTTACATCTGAATAATAAAATGGCTTTGTAGATATTAGTTTCGCTTTTCTTTGGTTTAAAAGGACAAGTTCATAATTTATTCACCCCCATGCCGTCCAAGATGTATGTCTCTTTTTTTTTCTGTCAAAAAGAAATTATTTTTACTTTACATTTTTTCATTGGTTTACAGTAAAGATTGAATAATGATAACAAGGGGATGATATTGTCCATAATTAAGCCATCCTATGTGTGTGTATATGACTTCCTTCATTCAGACAAACACAGTCTGAGTTTTTAATAATGTATCCTGGCTCTTCTTGGTCATTTAGAAGCTCTGTAAATCAGATATATCCACAAGTACTGTGACATACGCCTTCAGGGGGTTACCACATATCCTCTAAAGCAGATCGATGGCTTTTGTGTCAAAAATATTAGTTTTAAAATTATAATATAAATAACTGACTTCCTTTTTTTAGGTTACCTGCTATCTGCCTTCATTACCAAGCTGGGAAAAGCCAGGATACGTTTAAAACCGTGTGCGTCTAAGAGAAGAACGTCATATACACCTAGGATGGCTTGGGGTGAGTAAAACATGCCGAATTTTTCATTTTTGGGTGAACTATTCCTTTAAGATCAGTAAACTGAAAGAGCTGTGTGAAACTTTGATTAGTGCAGCACTATCTTGGTGTGTGTGCTCATATTGTTATCAGAGTAGGAAGACTAGTTTAGCCCCAGCATGTGGATAGTATTGTTTTTCTTAACATTAACATGACAAATCTAAACGTGAGAAACAGGAGTGCAAGTGGTTGTGTTGACACGGTCTGCTTCATTTATTTTTCAGTGTGCTCTGTTTATCTCAGTCTCAGTCTCTCTCTCTGTTTACACTCATTTTCAAAAGTTTTTTTTTAATTTTTTTAATAGACATCATTTAAATAAACAAATGTTTAATCATTAGTTTTTTTTTTGAGACCAAATATTCAAATACAGTATTTTTGGGGATAAATGTCCGTTCTTAGATGAAGAGGAACAATTTGTTTCAGTTTAAGTGTGCTACTGAACTATGTGTGGTATTTCAACATTGAAAAAGGTTTTTTGTAAATGTATGATATGAGCCGATACTTGGCATACAGACTTTTTTCGCCTAAACAGTTTTTTAAAGGAAATACGAGAGGGCACTGAAGGTTAAAATGGTGACTGTGATTGAGTCACACATCTTCTAGTCAACCAAGTGACTTTCATATGCCTGATCTTAAACATTTAATGCACTCTTTTCCCATTTCATGCTTTGAGAAGTGAAAGTAAATTCTGGGAAATCAAATTTTGTTTTCTCATTTACTTAATCATAAAAAGAAAACCACAACTTCCCAAAAAGAGGAATGTTTGGAGGGCAGGATTGTTTTTTTTTTTTTTTTTTTTTGCTTGTAATTTAATGCCAAGGTAACATAATACTAATTATAATGTTATAAATTTATTTTAAAAATAAGGTTTTCTAGATTTACAGCAGTTTATTGCAGAAATGTGCAATCATTTTTGTTTGTGAAAAGAATACTTTTTTTTTCCGCTGAAAAACATGCAATAATTTCACACAAAAAAAGCTGTTTCTGTGAAGACGGCTTTTTAATACAATCATAAAAAGCTACAAATGTAGCTTATGTAACTATTATTAGAGGTGAAATGGAAAAGGAAAAGAAGTGGTATCACTTCATACTAAACCTTCAGGTTCATATCTTCATTTTTAAGAGAATTCCAGGGTTATCAGTGAAAATCAATGTTATGTTCATGTCTTCCCACTTCTCTCATACCTCCGTGAACTCTTGTACAGCTTGTTTTTTGTTCAAGGAAAGACTTAATGAAACTACGCACACACCAAGGGAGCGCTTCTCTCTCTCTCTCTCTCTCTCTCTCTCTTCATTCATCCCTTTGAAACAAGAAAGTAATAGGCCTTATCTTATTTTTCTGATTTACAAACATAACACAAATATTATTATTTTTAATTGGTGTAAAGTAGGGCTGCACAATTTGGGAAAAATGTCACATAGCGATTATTAAGGTCGCAATATGATATATAAGTGGTTTGACTCAATTTGCTTGTTATCAGGGAAAATGCACACACAGATTACTAATAATACTGAAATCTGTATTTCTCAACGGAGATACAGTATACAGTGCAATCTAGCAACAACTAATTAAAACTAAACTGTACAAAATTAAATAACAGTAACATCTTTACATTACTGAATAGAATTACATTAAACTAACATTAAAATAAAATTAAAAAGTCAAAAATACAGATAAATTAAACAAATACCCATTTTAATAGTTTTACATGTTGTCCCAAAACATTTTAGCAGGATGTAAAGTATATTTCTTCTGGTATCTCTTGTCCAGTGTGCCAATCATTTTCTCAAACCCCTCTTTGATAAAAGTGCGTTCACACTTGAGGTGACTTGGGTGAATATATCTTGCTAATTGTGTGTATTTGGACGCTTGAACATGTTTCACACTGCGTGCGTCGGCAGCTCGTATTTTTTTTCGGTGCCCATGTTAACCGATGAGAGCCCACAGGGGCGGTGCAGAGAAATTACATAAATCAAAGCACATGGTAAACGCTGTTCGAAGAAGAACGCTGGAAAATACGACAGAAAGATGCTGCCTGCTGCAGTACAAGCTGCCAGTGTGATTAATCGTGCAGCACTAGTGTAAAGTAAAAAATACCATAGTGTACAGCTTAAATGAGTCATATAATGCCATCCTCATAGACACTTACGAAATATCAGCCAATATTACAAGGTTAATAAGTAACAATTTTACAGGAAATGTTAGTATTGTTTAAATAATAGTTATACAGTATAAGACTTTGTAGAAGTATTTCTTTAGTAATAGCTGGAAACTGCTTTTCTGACCCTTTTTTTTTGGTTAATATAAAAATCTATATGAACACTACTAATCTGCAGCAGGAATGCAAAATTAACATTCACCTCTTCCCCACTATTACAGGTCTGGTCGACGGTTCAATGTGTGTTCGCTCTTTTACTTGTGCCTCGGAATTGATCTAGCTCCGTGTTTAATCAGACTCTGAATTCAAGGGATTGGCAATATTGTTAATTTAAAAACTGTTCACATATATAAAATGTATATTAATTTAGATATTTGATTATTTTGGAAATCTTATACTTTCGTTGTTGCGTTCATTAGGGGCCAGATACCTCACAGAAATTACACTCAGCCAATTTAGTGAACCCACGGACACAAACTAGTCAGTTCTGAACTTACTCAGAGGATGCAGTGTGGTTATAATACCTGTGAGCTGTGTCCTGCATACTCATAACAAAACGTGTAGTTTTTCCTATTACCATTAGAGTAGTCTCGGCCTCAGACGTCACGGAACGTTGCATTTGGTACACTTAACTGGAAACCATTCAGGAATGTTGAAGTCATCAGGTGACTGGTTACATTTTATCGGATTTCCGAGGGATGCGAGTGTCTCATTTATTTTTGGTCCGCCGGGAAACAAAGTGCAGACGTGTGATTGCGAAAAAAAAACTTGTGTTTACATGAGTGAGGTTAAGCATTTATCTCAAAAGTATGCGATCCAATTTTACTAGTGGTGTGTCCCCTCCTATCTATTATGCAAGATCAAGTGAAGTACCTAACTGAGAAGGGGACTACCATGAGAGCTAGGTCGTGTTGAGCCAGTGACAGTCAGAAATCAGAAGCCCCTGATGATGTTCTCCATGGTTCCTCCATTGGTGCTTCAGTATGATCTGTCCTCAACACAAATTTGCAAAAACACTGCACATTAATCAACTTTTTCCGCTTGCTCAGGAGCAAATTATTCTCCTCCATCACCACTTCCTCCTTTCACACATTCAGGATTTGGGTTTCTGATATTCCTTACTAAATTAGACCCATTTATCTTTAATTATTTTACACTTAAATACCATTAGTTGGATTACGGATATCTGGCTTGTTCTTTTAACCCTAGAGGAGTTATTAATGCTGCTCTCTCCTGCTTATTGATGACAGGCTGAATGTGTGGACAGAAACAAACTTAATGTTAGTTATCTATAATTTTGATGACTGTGGTTCAGAGAGAGCTTAAGTTTTTGACATTTTTTTTTTTTACTTTTGTGACCTGGACCATGTGCCCAGGCAACACATTCTTACATACCCCTTTAGCTTAATTTTTGAACATGCAGGTCCTCTGTTGTATTCAGTTGTTTATCTTAATTTAATGGTTTGCATGTGTTCGTAAAAAAGAAAGGAATTTATATAGGGCTGGGCGATATTTTTTTTAATTTATTTATTAATTTTTTTTTAATAGATTAATTCGAATTTGCGTTTTAAGACTGTATTGTGATTTTTAATAAAAATATTAGATGCATTGTAATTGCACCAATGGCAGAATAATTAACAGTCATGTCCGACCACATTTTGGCACGCCTAATTAACCGCTCACTTGTGAGAGTAGACGAGCACTCTATGAAGGAACGTAATAGGCTACTACAGAGACAACATCATAGAGATGGACGGCTCTTCACGTCAGGATGACCTTGTGCCAAAGAAAGGTAGTAACGTTTCCTCATTTCCTTTGGAAATGGTTCGGATTTAAGAGGTCAGACGTCGAATAAACTTTAGTCAAATGCAAAATATGCAGTCAGTTGCAAGCGGCAGTGGCAGCACCACTAATTTATTCCAACATTTGCGACAAAGGCACCAAGTTGAATGGGAAGAATGCTCAAAGTTAAGAGATGGTCCACCTGAAATTACAAAACGGCAGACGTCATTAGCGGTATCATTTTCCAATTCCGTTCCATAAGGAACCCCGATGGAAACAAATGACAGATGCTGTGGCATTTCATATCGCTAAGGACATGGTTCCCATATACACCATCGAAAAGCAAGGGTTCATATAAATGCTACACACTGCTGATCCAAGATACAAGTTGCCGAGCTGCAAATATTTTAAAGACTTAGCTATTCCCCGAATGTACTCTGAAACACGTAAAAAGTAGCTGAGCAGCTTGTAAAGGCATCTTTTTTTTCTACATTACAGCCGATCACTCGGACAGCCAACAAAATTTGCTTAACTTTTTGAGTTCACTGATGTAATGTTTACATTGGTTAAAATGGTTATTTTCTAAGAAGTATTTGATTTTTAATTCGAATTGCTCAATATTTATTTTCATATTTAATTCAAATCTACTGCAAAATGTTGTTTTACAATTATTTACAATTTCTGTATTAAAAATACAATGTTCCTTAACCAGAAGGTTTTTTAAAAAGTTACTTAAAAAGAGAATGTTACTTCAGTCGTTGTTGTCATGTTTTAAGTTGACTAGGTACACATTAAAAAAAAAATTTCAATTGTGAATTGGCCAGACTTTATGAAAAAAAATAGATTTTTTTTTTTCTCATATCGCCCAGCCCTAAATTGATAAAAATTCACTCCAGATCATCTCAAACGTGCTCAATGGGTGACATGTCCCCCGTGGTTGTGGATGAATGGCACAGCAGTGGGCCTCAGGATCCTGTCAAGTTATCTCTGTGCATTCAAAATACTATCAATGAAATGTACCCGTGTTTGTTTTCTAACATTCGCCTGCACATACCATAACCCCACTCGATCCACAACGCTGACATCAGCAAACCGCTGACCCACACAATGCCATACGCTGTCTGCCATCTTCCCTGTACAGTGAAAACCGGGATTCATCCGTGAAGAGAACAAATTACAAAGTTCAAATGACACCAGCGTTACCGACCGCTTCCACGTTTTATCCGGAAATTTATTCCTGTGCCGCAAGAAGTCTGGTAGGGTCGCGCGGCTGTACCGCAGGAGTGCAGACCTCTAGTTGGATGTACTGCCAAATTCTCTGAAACACCTTTGGAGACGGCTTATAGTAGAGAAATTAACATTCAATTCATGGGCAACAGCTCTGCTGGACATTCCTGCAGTCAGCATGGCAATTGCACGCTCCCTTAACTTGCAACATCTGTGGCATTGTGCTGTGTGATGAAACTGCTCATTTTAGAGTTGCGCCCAACCTAAGGCACACCTGTGCAATAATCATGCTACACCTGTGAGGTGGATGGATTATCTCGGCACAATCTACTGCTCACTAACACAGATTTAGAGAGAAAAAGGCCTTTTGTGTACATAGGAAAAGTCTTCAATCTTTGAGTTCCGCTCATGAAAAATGGGTGCAAAAAGTGTTGCGTTTATAATTTTGTTGAGTGTAAATAGTGTAATATAAATAAAACGGTTGTGATGGTTTACATTGAATCTCACCCCAAATATATTTATGTAATAATTGCAATGTTAATTTAATAGTATCTTTCACATCGGCATATTGATGCCAAGGGTCAACGGAGGACCGGGTGAAGGGACGGATGATCAAATAATCTTTTTCTCAGATCGTCTCGTCCCATTAGAGGTTATTTTCCTTGGATGACACGTGTGTTGGCTTCAACAAGGAGCTCAAAGCCCTAGGGAAATTTCTTTTTGTTATAAGTTAAACAAACAATCAGAGAAATGAACTATTTTTGTAGTGTTTCATTATTACAGTGTGGACCGTGTTTGCATAGTAATGAATGGAGGCGGTGTTTGTAGGTAGTGCCTGAAAGATAAGACATGTGAGAGTGTGAGTGCGTAGGTGTTTCTCTGGGCGGGTTCAATGGCTTTGGGCTCTCTGGATCGTTGTTTCATCAGTGATGATGAAACAACTCTCCGGCTGTAAAAAAAGGTTTCACTAAAGTATGATGCAACAATCAAAGAGAATTCCCCCACTCATTATTATTCTGCTGTTCTCTCTGTCTGTTTGTAACTCACTCTTTCTCTGTGACCTCGCCCACACCTCATTCTGTACCAGGAAACTAAATGCATAGTGCACAATGTATATATATCATTTTATATATATAAAAATCTTTACGTATGCTGACTTGCATAATATACCTGGAAAACTCAACCGTTACTGGAGAATTTCTTTTTTTTGTATTTGCTTTTTTTGACAGCTTCCCTTTTCTTGTACTTCCTCATGATTTTTGTTCATTTTATGGGAAGGCTTAATGTTAGTGGTTACTACAGCTGAGCTAGAAACGACCATAGAAACTGTAACTGAGTCAAATGAAAGCGCTTTCTGTAATTTTGATCACATGAATGTATTGCGTGTTTTATTTCAGGCAGATCACATGATCTGATTGTGACGCTGCCAGTGTTTAAAGATTAGATTGTGATATTACTCTTCCAGTAAACCTAAACTCCCGCGAGGTATTTGATGTAGTAAACGTTTTTAGGAACGCCATTACGACAGCCGAGCAGCAGTAATGTTTTTA
>JAUMHR010000079.1:5470132-5481933 GCA_032361145.1 Enteromius fasciolatus
GCCTTGATGACGACACACTTTATTCTCATTGGTCAGATTATGTGACGACAAGCACGACGTGTGCTGCCTGTTTTTTCTTTAAAAAGTTCCTGTATGTAATCAATCTTTATGTGGAATATCTGATACTCAAACAAAACAATGATAAGGATGAAGATTAGGCGATATGGTCAATATATATTCGTATTGTATAAAAGTAAAAAACTGGTCGACCAGAGGCCGTTTTTTAATGGATGTTGTGAGAGGCTTCACTACTCTGAATAATTACATAAGTCACTACGGAGACCTATAAGTGTCCGACCCGACGGCCGTCTCTCTACTCCACCCCGACTGCAGCCGGCGGCAGGCTAGTGTAGTGCATCTCCAACACACCTAACATTACGGCGGTCTTGTTTTGATGCAATCGACCCAGGTTCATAAAAAAAAAAAAAAATAGAATTTTAATCACATCAGAAAAACATAGGAAACAATCAAAAAGTTGAAAATAAAGTATTGGGTTTATTACGCCGGGTGTAAGGAGGGCTTTATTGTCCCAATAAGTGTGTTAACCATGGCATCTATTTAATAATTAAAATTAACATTTACACTCAATGAGCTGCATTCTGTTTTATAATGTAATTCAATACTGAGGCGCAGATAATTGCAAAAAATACTACTTACACTTATTGTTAATAGCATAATACTAAATAATGCTGCTATTTTCACTTAGTGCAAATATCTGCTGCCTTAAATATAGGCTTAAGTCAGTCATACAAATATATTTTAATTAATTCAAATATTTTATAGTTAGATTACATTAGGTTACTTTGACCATCACCCACTATATAGATTAACATAAATAATAAAGGTGAGAATCAAGATATGTAGTAGTAGTTAATGTCTAGGGAATGTTTTTTATGTATAAAAAAAAAAACCCTCTTGCCCCCCCACCCCCCCCACCCCAGTTTTTAAGCTCTCAAAATGTGAATAAATGAACAAAAGGCTTTCTGTTTTTAGAGTAAACACCTCCTAAGAGGTCCTGTGTTAATAAATCTGAACTGAAAATGTGCCAAACCCTAACCGTTTGCTTTCAATACTAGCGAATTACATAACATATTAAATAGAACGTTCCTTCTCATATGCTGTCTAACCATTAAAGAGTGTTTGTAAACAGTGATGCAGCGGAAAATGAGTTTCAGTAAACCCATAGTCACATACCACTAAAGAACAGGAGCTGCCACATGAAACAGCCCGTCTGCGCATATGCTTTCGATCTTGCAGCGTGCAATCTCAAGGGTCTGCATGAGAATGGTTAAAGCTATGACAGTGAGGTGAATAATGTGGTTGAAACCAAGCGAGGCAGGAAAAGGCATCACCTTAAACCCCTCAACCTGCTGCATACCCTTTTGCAAGTCATCACTGCTAGGCCTTCCCGGAAAAAAAAATCAGTAGTTTATGATAAATTGATTTCTGTGCTCCTTTTCCCCCAAAAGTGCTCCCTCCTGCTGCTGCAAGTCCTTGAACACCTGTTTGTGTTTGAGGAGTGTCACATAAACTCCCCAACGGTGGAAATTTGCATTACTATGAGCAAAATCAAAAGTGGATCAAGTTATGAATGGAATATTGTGTGTGCAAAAGCCAGTAATTAAAGAACTTACCGTAAATGTTGAGGTTTGCTGTTTGCTTCATACGCTTGGTTATTGAATTTTATGAAACAAAAACATATATTATAATACAATTGTTATATATAAATATGTAATTCAACATCTAGCCTAAATAAGACTTTAAATAAAATACACTTTAATTGAAAATTAATAAATGCCATGCTTATAAATAATAACTAATAATAGTAAATAACATCCCTCATTTTCAGTTTAACTTGGTGTAATAAAACAACTAAAATGATATACATGTTATACACATAATATATGAGTGTACTGTGTAAATACAAACACATTTAGTATACACATATATATATATATAAATTTATGTGTGTGGGCAAAATTTGTATTATTTTTTTTTAATCTATACTGAACTCAATGAGACTCGTATAAAATCCCTGCTTCGGTTATACTGAAATACACGCGTGTCAAGACCAGTCATCGCAACATGGGAAATTCAAAACGTATACTGCAAGCAAAGTCTTTCCCAAGGCTTTTTAAATGTCATGGATGACCAAACGTTCTGTTCCGCAGAGGAAACATTGGCTTATTAAACCTCTGACGTGTGCAGCAGTTGCATCAGTTTGCTGACTTCACCTCACAGGTATGGGAAACCCTGTCTGCCGTGTAAGCAAATGTAGCCAATGGTGCTAGAAATCAGACAAAGACATTCTGAATGAGTAAGATGTGCTTGGTAACGATGCTCTGCTCTTGCTCAGTTTCCCAGAAGTGTTGCCTGCTAAGCAGTTCTTGCTGCTGATGTATGAGGGGTTTTGGGGTCGGATCGTGGGCTGCAAAGCCCTAGTTCTCTTACCAAACTGTAGGAAAAATTCAGTATTTCTTTGGTTAACACAGACATCTTTCTGTCTCTCTCTGACTCAGCTTTTTAGCAGATACTGAACTTCTAAAAGTCTCGCAGTCATTTTAATCAGGCCTGTTGTGGTGCACGCTTTATCAAAACTTATGTCAATCTGAAACTGGGTTCGGATAGCAATACTCTCACATAAATGGCTCAATGCACTTTTAAGTTCATCAAAGAGTCTTTTTCAGCAAACACGATTCTTGAATTGACTGCATGGTGCTTTAACGATAAAAACGAGCAGTTCTTGAACCGTGACATTAACAGTTTTTCAGTAGTTTTTCTGTATTTTTTAAAGCAGCAGTCCATGCTTATTTTGTCAAGTACAAGTGAAAACCATGCGAACCGAGTGTTTGTTAACTTAAAATATAGCATCAATCTTTGTGGTTGAAATTGAAACTTTATAGATACTGAAGATGTGCTCCTCAGATAAGCTTACATAACAGTAAACATGTCATATTTAGTTTTTGACAAGCAATCACTGATATCCCATTTAGAATTCTAGTCATTTCTATTCTCTTCTTAACTCTGCTGAACGCATTCATAGCCGGGCTAAACTAGGTTAAGACAAATAGTATAAACACACAAACACAGGTGATTTACAGCTTTCAGGTTTCAATTGAAAATGTTTTACTTTCAAGTTTCACTTTCATGCATCCGATATATTTTGAATATCAAATGTTAAAGGGATCGTTCATCCAAAAAAACAAACCTGTCATCAGTTACTCACCCTCAGACTCAGAAGTGAAAACAAACCCATCTCAGTTCAGTGGTTTAATCAAAGCTGTCAGAAGGGACACTATTTGTTTTATCCGACAGAGTAAATATAGGCTTTGTAATTAGATATAAAACACACAAACAGCAAATCCCACATAACAATCACTGATTTTGTGTGTCACACGATAAAAACAAACCTCACTGGTTCTTGTGTGGGCAAATTAAATCTGTTCATCCATTAAAGCTGGTCGATTCCGGTTCCAGTGACAGGATACAAACAGATTTCATTAAAAATATCTCTGTGTTTCTGAAGATTACTCAAAGTCTTATCGGTTTGGGATGACACGAGGGTGAGTAAAGGACGACAACTGTATTTATGAGTGAACTATCCCTTTAAATGTGCAGCACCATGTATTCAACTAAAACACACCACTACTAATAAAATAACTGTTAAAGGGATAGTTCACCTAAAAATGAAAATGTGATGTTTATCTGCTGACCCCCAGGGCTTCCGAGATGTAGGTGACTTTGTTTCTTCAGTAGAACATAAAGGAAGATGTTTAACTTTAACAGTCTGTCAGTCATATAATGGAAGTCAATGGGCACCAAATGTTTTGACCAAAAAAACATACAGACAAAACCAAATTAAACCGTACGGCTCGTGACGATAAATTCGACAATTGACAATCGATCTGTGCAAAAAAAGATTTCGATAATATTTCACCTCTTATACACCACAATTTCCTTCTCTCCTGATTACATTCACAACATCCGGCGCGTTATGCTGGCGCGTCACGAGCCGTAGGGTTTAATTTGGTTTTGTCTGTATGTTTTTTCTGACTCTCAGAGCTTTGGTACCTTTGGTTTGCAACGGTTTGAGCTAAAAATCTTCATTTGGGTTCTACTGAAGAAACAAAGTCACCTACATCTCGGAAGCCCTGGGGGTCAGCAGATAAACATCACATTTTCATTTTTGGATGGAATATGCCTTTAATTGATATTTAATACTTTCCCAAACTGAAGTTTAATTTGACTGAACTATACCTCCTCCTCTGAGGACGAGGAGTAGCAGCCGAGTCCTAGTAAATGTTGGGTCTTAGTCTGGACTGTTTCAGCACGTGTCTGTGCCAGTGGGAGGCTGTGAAGGTTGGGCAGGCCGGTCAGCAGCACTCGTGTCAGTGTACCTGTGTCCTGCTGCTGCCCAGGGAGAGCCACGCGAGAACTGGCCACCGCCACAGCGAGTCGGGACTGATCGAAGCGCAGCGGGAGGTCCTGGTCTGGGCGGTCCGAGGCAGGAGCCGATGGGGAGCGTAGCTCTTGTACTATATCAGTGTGAGATCTGTGGTTTCCTGCTTTCTCTGGCTTGATGTCCTCATTAACATCCTCTTCCTCTCTGCAAGGGCTGTGAAGGCACTGTTTTTTAGCTAAGAAAGAAAACCAGACAAAATGATGACTACATTTATATGCACATCATTTTCTCTTTTGGTTTATACTGTACATTAATCCTGATGTTGATATGGATCCACGTGGATTATCCTGGAAATGAACATTTTCTGATTGACTCACCCTAAGGTCATTCAAGACTTGGATCTTCAACAGAAAATATTTGATGAAATTAGATTGCTTGCTCAGCAGTGGATGGGTGCCGTCAGAATGAGGCTGATAAAATGTATATTCAAATCAATTCAAATTCAATCTTTTGTTGTACATTTCAGAGAGAAAACGTTTATTGTAAAAAATAGAACTGCACATTTTTCAGTTAACACCTTTTGAGTCTCACATACTTAAAAATAGCATTTCCAAAAAAACTTTGCCTTGAAATTTTAAGTTAATTCAACTTTTCATTTTTACTGTGTTGGTTTTGTTGATAACTGACTAATCCACATGACTCCCGGCCATGGCTTGTGAAGTGAAAAGTGTTTGTAATAATCTAATACATCATTAGGGCTTTTTCATTTCAGGTGAATCCTCTATCCATAATAATGCTCACTCCAGGTTAAAAAAAAGTTGTCTATCAAGCGTAGTTACTTAAGCAAAAACAGTCCAAAACTTGTTCTAATTAACAAAAGATTGGGGACACGTAATCCTCTGTGTCTTCCGCAGCTCAGATGTCAGGAGTAAATGATGACATTCGACAACAGAGCACCTCAATCGCTTAGGAGCCATTCTTGTCTACACTTGCTCCAGCATCGAAAAACGGCGGATTGGTTTCAGCTCACTTAGGGAGGGTCTAAGCTAAAACGCCAGTGTCATTCAACAGTCGTGAGGGTAAAGTTAAGATCTGAGAAAGGGTTTAAATAAAAAAAGCACTGGGTGGATTCTTATCATTATGGAGTGGTTGTGTACAAACACTTCAGTTCAAACAACATGTACAACTGAATTTAGCATCCGACCTCCCTTTTAATGTTGAAACACCTTAGAGAAATGTTTGTTTCTCACAAACATGCTGCTTTTCACTTCACAAGTTGTAAAACGATGAACTGGATTAATGTTTTTATCAGCTGTTTGGAGTCTCATTCTGACGGCACCCATTCACTGCAGAGGATCCACTGGCAAAAATCTGCAAAACTCATCTACATTTTGGATGGCCTGAAAGGGAGTACATTTTTAAACATTGTTAATTTTTCGTAAACTTAAACACTGGGTCTCACTAATATTTCATGCAAAACTTTGTGTATACGTATGTTTAGCGACCCAGTGTTGGCTTTGCTAAACAAAGAATGGTACTATATATCATAAACTGACAGGTGTTTTGATCGCTGACTGGATCCTGCCGCCTCTTGGCATATGCTCGAGGTTCCCAAGGCTTGTGTTTGCAGGAAGGGTCCAGGGAGCGTAGTTTCTTTAGGAAACGCTTGTATTCGGCCTCAAGTTCCTCAATGCGCTGACGGAACTCATCGATCTTCCTCTCTGGGTAGTGAGATAACTGCGACTGCTGCAAAACACAGATGCAAAGCTCTAAATATTTGCAACTATTATCAGCTATCAGCAAAACGACAGATAAAAGTCCTCTCCTACCTATATGTGTGAGACTCGTAATTAAATAAACCACACATTCTGATTTTTCAACTTGTGCGTGACATGCAATGAAAGTGAAGGATCAGTATCAAACACTGAGGCTGTGCTGGAGCCACAAGATTAATCTAATATGACTGGCAGAGTACAGATATAATATGTGCACACTGGCTTGATAATTTAAAATCATCCCAGACAATGTGTGACAGCACTTCCCCCATCTGAGATATATTTGCACATTCATTCTCTGCCGGCAGGAAGTGCTTTTGGAGTGGGAGAAATAGAGGTTTCCTCGGTAACGGCTGTACACAAAGTAGCGCTGCGTTTACAAACATCGCTTTATCAGGCATTACATGTAAATTACATCCAAAATAATATATGGGAAATTGTGTGCTTTTTGAACGCTAAGTCTATAAGCTTAGGACCATGTCAGGACTTGAAACCAGCCTTTTTAGCCTTCATAGGTCATTATATCCAGTGCTGGGGGTAACCCATGACAAGTTACGTAATCAGATTACTTTTATCAAGTAACTAGAATCCCACTCTAACCGCATTTCTTTACTTTAGAAGAAAATATCTGAGCTACTTTTCAAATAAGTAATGCCAGTTACTTGTGTTTCCATGTGTAGGCCAGCGTTGCCAAGTCTGTTTTTGATGCTCTTTTTGCAGGATGTTTTTCCATGTCTGCAGGTTAAAAAACGACCCCAAAAATGTTATATTTAGCCCCAGGAAAGCAACTTTTATCAGGGAAGCGTGTATTTTACCTCACCGGAACGCAATCTTTACGGGGAATCACCCCGAGTAGCAATTGGGCGGATTTTGCTGTGCAAACCTGGCAACCCTGGTATAGTTTTTCACATTTCTGTTTCTCAGCAGTGAGAAGTCGTCATAGTTGGGTTAAAGCTGCAGTCCTTAACTTTTTTGTGTTGTCAAAATTGACTAAATGTACATAATAAGCAAGCACACCACGAATCCATTTTCCAAACTCTGTTTTTTATCCTGAATCAGTACAGTATTGAAGTATTTAGACAGCGCTGTGGAGTAGCCCAGTACCTGCGTGATTCTTCACAGACTTTAACAGACTAATAATTCTGTTTAATTGTACTAACCGCTAGAGCGCTGAAGGTTACGCACTGCAGTTTAAAATTGACTAATTGGGAGAGTTGCATAAATATTTTTTTTGATAGGGTTTTCACAACTTTCAATAAAAAAACAACAACTGGTAGACGCTGAAAAGTTGAAACAATGTCAAATTTAACTCCCAAATTTAACACCCTCACATTAGCATTAACTGGTTTTTATTTAACATTCATGCAAATGTTGTAAGTGTTATAAATGTATATAGTTTTCAAGGATGCTGGTGACCGTTACAATGTGGCATGGCAGTCTTGTGAAAGGGTCCTCGTGTTGCCGTGTTGAGAGAAAACAGGAATACGTGCAGAGGTGTTGTGTGAACATGATGCTAGTGCAAGACTACGTGTGTGAGCATGCCTTTACTCATCTCACCCGCACAAAAACAGATTTAATATTCCTCAAAATGAAGAAAAGCCAAATGCAAACTATACATTTTATACAAACTGGCGGTAATTCAATGTTAAATAAGACAAATTTAATTGATGTATTTAAACCAGTTTTATTAACCAATGTCTTTGCTATTTACTTTGGATTAAAACCTTACTATATTTTGTATTAAAACATTACTTTGTATTAGGTATTAATTTAATCAGTAAATATAAATGTATAGTATTTGAAAATGTATATAAAACACATTCTATACTTTGCAATGCAATAGTGGTTGAAAGTAATATCTTGAATAGTCATGGCCCAAAATATTGGCACCCTTGGTAAATATGATCAAAGAAGGACTGGAATGACCAGCAGAAACTTGTTTTTGTCCTCAGTGACCCATTATTGTGTTGTTTTTGTATTATTGTACGGTTGGAAGATCCAAAATTTATTGCGGAGTCAGTCACTTATTGACTTTTATTGTGTATTTGATCGACCTCCATCAGAAATTTAGGCCCACAACATCAAGAGCATACCAGTATATTTCATACATGGGGTACTTTTTATCCCTGTGTTCACCAAGAAGCCATTCCTATTTGTAGTTCCAGTCCTGTTTGACAAATGAACATGCTGGAGTTTGTTTTTGGATAAGCTAGCATGATTTTTCTTGAAACCCTCCCAAGCAACATGTGCTGATGTATTAAAATTGGTAAAATATAGGTTTTCTGACCCATGACCCAACTATTATCTGCAGCTCTCCAGCTTTGGTCTTTTGGGAGTCTTTGGTCACTCAAACACTGTTTTTCCCAGAGCATTAGGACCATATAGACACATGTTTCCTAACATTTTATGTTGATTGTGATTTTTTTAACCTCACCCTGGAGTGAATCAAGAATATACTTCATATATATTTCTAGGGGTGCCAATAATTGTGTCCAACGTGATTTTGCGTAAGACATTTATTTTTGTAATGATATCTCCCTCCATTTTAAATTCTTATTATCCAATGAAAGGTTAGATTTTTTTTTAAATAAAATTTCAAAAGGATTAACAATGCAGATTAATTTTCACAGCCGCCTTTGATCATATTTACCAATATTTTTGGCCATGTAAATAAATTGTTTAATATAAAGCACATTCTGTGTGTTGCATTGTTACAGTGGTTGAAAGTTACACCTTCATTTCATTTATATAACAGACATTTTTCATGTATGTATATATTTATTGTAATATTTTATTTATTTATTACCTTTTTTTATGTCTTAAAAAGTGAGTTTAGTCTGTTGTAGTGTATTCGCCGACAGATGGTACTATTTCCCTACTTTCCCCGCGCTGACAGTATGAACAGTACCTGCAGATAGTACTCAATCTCCTTCTTGATGCTCGGCATCCACTTCTTCACTGCTGCCACGGAGTTTAACGTCGCCTGCGTGTCAAAAAAGTCAATTATTAGGATAATGTCGTCATTTATGGAAAGCGGGCTCATTGAAATGTATGCCAACGAAGGAGATTTCTTACAAGTTTTGGCCTTGACACGTGAACATCTTTAATGCGACCCTCTGGGAATACAAAACAGATGCTTTATAATAAAATCACGAACGTGACCGTGTGCAAAACAATGCGAGAACTCGCTGGCTTTCGCAGACACGTGCATTTTTCTTTCATTTCACATTAGAGACTGTTAACTTGGTATAAATGAACCATAAATGCGTCTCATACCCTCTCTCTCTTTCTGGAGCCAGAGTCGATTCAGTTTTCCAAGCTGCTTCTCTTCGTTTCTCGCCATTCCTGAAGCACTTCCGTCAACACGGAGTCACGTGACAAGGATGGACGGACGATCACATGACACGGTATTTCAACCTACGTCAAACGCTTAACCCCAAGTGTATAAAATATTACTTTTAGTAATATATATAATTATTTAAAAACGTTTATATATATATATTACACACACACACACACACACATATATATATATATGTATAACATTTGTATCATTTTGAACCGTATAATTGAGTAAATTGTTTTTATGTGTTTGTTTGCCATTATAAATGAATATAATATTAATTTACATTATTAAAATATATATATATATATATATATACTGTATATATTTTTTAATAATTAATTTAATACATTTTTAATGTACATTAAAATCTGTCTGATTAAGCAAAGTATGTTTTCTCTAAAGGAGGCCTTTTATGGATTCTACAAAATCATCATAAAGGAAAATAGTTTTGTGAATTCTGTCTATAAAACGAATGTTTCCTGGCATGAACAGTTTAAGTAGCTTTTGTAAGTTAGGCTGTGTGTTTACAGAAACTGACTTTTTAAAAGAAATATACACTGAGAAATGTGTAGCTATCACCTTATTATAAATCAGCTGCTATACTGGTTTGTGCATTTATCTAATTACATTTATTTTTCTATTAATTGAGATGTTTATTTCAAAGTTTGTGTTTGAGTGACATCTGTTGGCGAAGTTACGAATTGCTTTATTAGGAGGATCAGTGATATCCATTAAATCACTTACACAGGCTAACATTAGTAAACCAGTGCCAGTTTCACCGAAAGCTAACCGGTGGAGGTGACTTTCTGACTAACATATTTAAGAGGATGCTAGCGGTATGTTTAGTTTTTCTTCACAAGGAACATCTTCTTCTTAAGCAGGGTGCTTATGTTTTGGTGAGCCTGTGTGTCTTCTGCCTCTGCCACCTGAAGGGCTGTTTTATTCACGTTATTAGTTGCCTGTAGGTTTGCTCGTCCTCCGTTAGTCCAGTTTATCAGTCTCTGTACTGTTCCTACATGCCCATCACGGCAGGCGCAGTGGAGCGGTGTGTCTTTATTGTTATCCAGACAGTTGATCTTGCCACCGTTTTCCAGTATGAGACCCACCAGCAGCTCATGGCCATGTTCTGCAGCTAAATGCAGAGGAGTCCTCCTCCACACGTTCTTATCATCCACAATCTTGCTCTTACCACATGAGAGAAGAACGCCAGCTGCTCCTTCCTTCCCGTATCGAGCAGCGTAATGCAAAGCAGAGCAGCCATCCATGTCCTTAGCTCCAACTTTAGCTTTCCCAGCCAGCAGCGCTGAAACTGCCTCGGTGTGTCCCTCCATCGCAGCCAGGTGCAGTGGGGTC
Source organism: Enteromius fasciolatus (assembly GCA_032361145.1). Classification (NCBI taxonomy): domain Eukaryota; kingdom Metazoa; phylum Chordata; class Actinopteri; order Cypriniformes; family Cyprinidae; genus Enteromius; species Enteromius fasciolatus. The sequence goes on from JAUMHR010000079.1 coordinate 5,481,009, forward strand.
TTCTTCTCTTTTTCAGTGGCGTTGGCGTCGCTCCCAGTTTTGAGCAGTAGCTGTATGACGCTCGCTTCACCTCGTGCTGCCGCCCAGTGCAGGGCTGTTCTTCCCTGTCTGTCTTTGATGTGGATGTCGGCCTTGGCCTCCAGCAGCTGGGAGACTGCTTCGGTGTGGCCGCTCTGGCTGGCGAGGTGCAGGGCAGTGAACCCGTCCTGTGTGATGGAGTTAATCTGAGCCCCCACGCGCAACAACAGCGCCATCAGTGCCGGCTGGTTATGTAACGCACTTAGATGGAGAGGGGTCTGATCTTTAGGGCCACTGATGTTTGGGTCTATGCCCTTATCCAACAATATCTGGAGTAGAACAGATGATTTAAAATATTAAAATAAGTATAACTTAACATAGTGTAGTGTCCCAAAGGAAACTTTATTATTCCAATTCTCCGTTTCAGGGGTTATAAACTTTTTGTTGCCCAGGACAACATCAGCTTTTATCACCCATAAAAACTGTCTTTATGCTTCAGATAATTTTGTGAGAAAAACATTTATAAGTGATATTGTAATTTTGTTTTATTATTAAATTAAATTAAATTATTGTTTTGTGTTTTTGTTTGCCATTATAAATAAACATAATATTATTTTACATCATTATATATGTGTGTGTGTATGTGTGTGTGTATATATATATATATATACACACATATATAAATAATAAAAATATAAATTAAAATGATTTTAAAATAAATGTTTTAAATGTACATTATCTTGTAAGATTAATTATATTTTCTCTCTGTTAAGTAATAATTTATATATATATATACACACACATACTAAGTAATAATTTATTTTATTATTATTATTATATACATTTTATTTATTACTTAATGGTTTATTGACTTTTTTATTTTTATTATTTATTTTATTTTTATTAA
>JAUMHR010000079.1:5545972-5558018 GCA_032361145.1 Enteromius fasciolatus
ACATGGCGCCCGCAGCAACACTACAGACACAATAATAGCTCCGCCTTCTTTCTTTGTGGAAACATTTGGGTGGAGTTCAAAGATAAACCAACTCTGTGACGGAGAAAAGTGGAGGCGTGTTTAAACGAGTCGTTTTAGTGGGGTGTGGAAAATTCATACCTTTAAAAAGAATATCTCTTTGGTTTAAAGTGCAGTTTTAAATAATGGCAAATTAAAAGATTAATTTAAAATTGTGTGCTTTCAATAATCTTTTGATGTGCACTTATTTTGATACATTGGCTAACATTACTGTAAAGTACAGTATATTTAAAGTACTTGATTACAAATCTGTTCGGTGTTAATAATTTAATTCAACATAAAATGAGCTCTTTACGATATGGAATAAACAAAAAGCACCTGTACGATGTACGATTGTATGTTGCAGAGTGTATGTATGGCTTGTTTTAAACGAGTAGCTTCGCTGTCAAAGCTGGGAACGGGTTAATTGACGAGTAGGCCAGGCTTACAATCAGCAAGCTCAGCAATCTGCTCACATTCCTTCTTTCTGTACCCTTTTGAAAGGCAGAAGCGGTAATGCTGCTTTTAATTCCTGGCAGATGGGTGACGGTGGCCCTTCATGACTCACAGCAGGTTGATCACGCCACTTTAGAGCAGATCTAGGATCAGTTCGATCGGATGCTGCAGGCTGATGACTTCAGCAGAGGAGCTGCATTAGTTTGGCTCTGATGAGTCACAGCGTGATGATGTCACCTGATCACAGCCCTGCACTTCTTGCGTCTGATTACACATACAACCATATGCCTAAACATCCTTGCATCCATAGTCATGCACTGTAGATTTACACAACAAATGCACATAGAAATGACCCTTTTGGAATTGCTGAACATAGGTACAGTAGGATTATTGAGATCATTTGAAATTAGTATAAAAATAATAATGGCATTAGCATAGCATTAGTGAAATTAGAACCAATATGCCACTTGGTTTGATATTTTGTTATTTAGTAAAATAAGTCATACCGTACATTTTGTGAAAAATGAAACCATCCATAAATCCATTTATTAAAAACAAAAAAACATTATATATAATCTAAAGTGATCTTCTTTTTTTTTCAAACTGTCTTGAAATCATAATAATAAAAAAAGAATTTCAGAAATTATTACTTCTAAGAAAGAAAATTATAATAATATAATCAAATATTTCAAATTAATATTTTAAAAAGGTTTGTCCACCAAATCAAAGGCATTGTGAGTTGACCAAATTATTATCTTATTATATTATGTAATACCATATTTAAATATGTAGTTTTTGTAAACATGTAATAATATATATATATATATATATAATTTTGTATTTTATTTTATTTTTACTTTTACTTACGTACATAACACGACAATTTAAATTTCTCAAAAATTGTGCTTTTTTTCCAAAAACCATATGAAACCAACAGAAATACATTTCTAAAACCTTGCCACATGTGTTTTCAACTAGATTTTTCCTTTTCTTTATTGTGGACATATGTTTAGAGTATCCAGTGGCACTAGTTACAGAGTTCGTGCTTTGAGGTTGGGATTTTCAGACTGATGGGAGTTTTGTTTTGGTAAATTCCCTGTACTTTTCCTATCTAACTCCAAATCTGCAATGATAAAAGAGGCTCTTGATGGATTGTCCCTTTGTTTTTCCACTCCTTTTTCTCCTTTCCATTTCTGTCCTCTTCCCTCCACTCGGTGTCCTATCCTGCCTGTCCTACGATCTCTTTCCTTTGCCCTTGAGCCAGATGCTGAATATTTAGTAGGTACTTACGCCAAAGTGACCTAAACATGACAACTAGTCACAAAGACATCAATAACTCACCGTTATACTCACAGACCTCTTTCTCTCTCTGTCTCGCGCTCTCTCTCTTTCTTGTTTGCAGACATCAATTACGCCCTCATGTACCCACTGACCTCTCCATAGACACACAGACTCATTTCATTAGTCTGGGCTCATACAGCAAGCAGAGCCAAATACATGATTAAAATGAAATGAAATTGACTGTATGTGTGCCAAGACTGTTGTTTAGTCACGTGCAAGCTAGCGCTATCCGTTTTGTGTGGTGCCACACATGTAAAATACAAAATAGACTGCAGGCTGAGCTACCTTAAAATAACTAGGCTCAGTTGATAGCACTTGGGACAAAATGTCTATTACCACTTTATTCTTCTCTCAATTCATTATTATTAATATATAGGTTTTAGTGATTCATTTACAATAAAAGTAAATGGAGCCAATTTGTAGATGCTAAAATAATAATGGTTGTGCAACTTTAAATCAAATTTACACCTTTGTCCCAATGACAGTATGATGCTTAAAGGCCCCACATTGTCAAATCTGAAATTTTCTGGATTTTTTCATAATAAGTTAGGGCTTGGGGCTATATCATATAAGTTAAAACAACCAATCCACAGTAAACTGCACACACCCTGCAAAAAGTAACTGTGATTTTTCCTGAGCCATTGTGACGTAAAAAAATTGGCATCTGATCTACTCCGTCACCGCCTTCAGTCATCATCCCAGCACCGCCCACTGTCCATGACATTGATGAGCAACAACCACACGGAAACATATCGATAAGGTTAACTTTAACAGACAAAACCAGATCGGCCGTAAACTTGCTCATTAGCGCACCTGGTACAGCAATTTGGCATGAGTCCAGTAAAACACGAGTGATGATAAAAAACTTTCTAGAAGCGATCTAAAAAATTATGCAAGTTACTTTCTTTTTTTAGGAATACAAGGGATTGCAATTAAGAAATTAATAGAATGGCAAGAAATCATTAATAATAACCCTAATAGAGCCAGTAAAGTAGATGAATTAAATGAATCACAGAATGCTTAACTCTAAGACTTTCAAAAGTGATATTACATGAATAATTTTTCAAACTAATGCAACATTCCAAACAAATGTGACCCTGGATCACAAAACCAGTCAGTTTTTCAAAAATGTAAAACATAAGCTTTCCATTGATGTATGGTTTGTTGTGATAGTATTTGTGACAATATTTACTGAGGTGGAACCATTTGAAAATCTGGGGGTGCAAAAAAATCTAAATACTGAGACAATCACCTTTTAAGTTGTCCAAATAATATTCTTAGCAATGCATAATACAAAGCCATTTTTTGTGTGTATATATATATATTTACGATAGGAAATTTACTAAATGTGGCCAAAGCTCACTTGAGACCTAAAGATCACTTTGGAGCTGTAGGAGTGGACCCCCAAAGACAATTACACAAGAGAAAGAGAAGAAACTGACAGTTAGGGGGATAGAAAGCAAGAGAGGGGCGTATAATCTGTTTTTTTGACAAAGGCTACAGTGGATGTCCTGAATCTGTCTCGCTGGGCCAGGCTGTGGAGAGAGGCACTCTACATTATTGATGTAGCGAGCTGGGAGAGCTACTTTATCTGTGCTCTTGTAATTAGCTGCTCTGCAATGCCCTGATTCTGCTGTCTTTGTGTCAAGCTTGGTATCTTGGCTATGTGCCCTTATGGTAAACTGGAGCCAGTTGTGTTGTGTATAGTTAATAGTCAGAGTCAGGTAAGGGGATCTGTTAGAGATTACCCGATAAGGACTGAAATAAACAGGAACAGACTTGTTTAGCGAAGCCTTTTAGGTCACAGTTAATTTCCAAATTAGACTTAATTAAATAAAATAAAATAAAAAATCAGCTTTATTTCCAGAAATGTAAACACATACAAGGAGTTTGTTTTACTGACAGAAGCTCAACACAAGACACAGATAACAAAATTATAATATATTAATATTATCGCAATTTACAATGAATGATGTTTATACCATGGTTTGAAACAACTGCATGCCATATTTGTACATGCACATAAACAAGCTGAAATAAAATAAAAATAGCTAAACTTTAAATAATATTGTAATGTTATAATCAAACTAAAATAAAAACCCTTAAGGTAACCTTTTGGGGAAAAAACTATTTTGTATGCACAGGTATGTTATGTGCAAATTTGAAAAGTAAATATGTGCTACATAAAATAAAAACTATACTTTTTATAGTAATAATAATAATAGTAATTTTTCAATCCAATTTCTTAGTTTTTCACTAAACAACCTAAAAATCGATATGACAGTACAGTATAAAATTACTTAAATGAATAAAACAAATAAAATGTCAAATAGTTTATCTGTAAATTAAATTAAAAAGGCTTTTTTTTCTTTGTGACCTGAATGAGCTCATCATGCTCTAAAAGAATTGCATTCAAAGATTTGCATTAATCGGAGACAGCTTTTCAAAACGTGACCAGCAAAACGTCACAAGATGAGTGCGAAGGCTTTGGCCCACAATCAAAGTGATCTCATATGTTTCCATTGGATTATAAAAGTATGTATAAATGTCATGGTCATATATTTTTTTGGTGCGGTAGGCTGTTACGGTAAGTCACTCAGCAGTGTGTGCAATTACTGTAGGTTCACACACTCTTAGCTCATGTCAGCTTTCTCCCTAAATAGGGTCAATAGGGTTTGAACTGCCACAATCCCACAAACCGAAGAGAAAAAGTTTACAAATTTACCCCCGATTTTAAAGCACCTATACTGTATGTAAAAAAAAGAGAGGGTGTGAAAAGTACATATAAATTACCCTAATCATGAAATTTGTCAACTTGCCAGTTATGATGAATACAATAGTTAACATAAATGTTCATGCTTCATCCGTATTTGCTTGAATACAAAATTATCGAGATATATGTTATGGCCATTGGATTGTCATATGATAATGAGCAAAAAAGTATGTTTTTTTTCTGTAGAAATATACAAATATGAATTTTCAATAGAACTCAAGTGCAATTTCTACTAAATAATACTTAATCATAGTAATGAAGAAGAATTAGATCACTGAAAAATGACATTACAGACAGACAAAAATGCGCACACAGGATAAAACAACATGCAATCTTGTAGAAATGGACTGACGAAGCAACACAGAATGATTTGCAGATCAAAAAGCACCTATGAACATGCTTCAAGTGTTTACTGTAACTCTCTGAGCGTAACAAGTGATGAGCAGACCCAGAAACTCCAGCCTCCTACAGAATCAGTACATGTCACTTACTATAGGAACCAATGAACCGTGAACCCAAACCACAGGTGGGCACGATCAGAACTCTCCCAGGACTTAAAGAGCATTGTGGTATAGTTCACTGACAGCCATATCGCTTTACAAATTACATGTCAGTGCTCTTTTACCATAACTATAAGCCTGATGTTTTGCTCTGAAAGGACAATTTCATAATACACCACATACAGTTAATAATCTTGCTTATGATCATTCCCAAGTGAAGCTTAATATTAATAATATAGCATTCTTTAACATGTAAAGTAATTTGTGATGACATGCATACAAATATATTCCTTTTACAGAAGATCGTGATAGCAATAAACAAATAATATACCGGAAAACAATCTTGATTGTTCCCCAAAAAAAGTTTTCATGTTTTATGACATGAAAGTGAGGAGGACTTGTTGGAAAATGACTCAAATATAAGTATGAAAGCAGCTTTTGTATGTAAATGTTTTTTTGTATTTGACTTTTTAGTTTCGATGCACTTTGTGTTTTCATTTTCCATCTGAATGATAACAAACACGCTCATCAACAGTCCAAATGCAAAATACTAAACCCAAAAAGGCAGATGAGGCAATAGATTGATGTTTATGACATTTTGTTTATGTTTTAGTATAGTTTTGGGTCATCTGTTGATTGTTTGTTAGACTGTCAACCCGTTAGCTTAGCAGCATGCTAACGCCAAATCAAAATTAAGTATTTTCAACACAATCTCACGAGCAATTCGTACATATTCGTACGAGGTGGCAAATTTGTGCCAATTCGTACTAATTCGTACGACCTCACTAGTACGATTTCGTACGATTTGTCTAAAACCACGTGATGGGTAGGTTTAGGGGCGGGGTTATGTTTAGGTCATTCGTACAAATTCATACGAATTGGCATCTCGTAAAATACGTACGATTTAGAATAAATCATATGTATTCGTACGAGTGAGGTCGTACAAATTCATACGAATTAACCACCTCGTAAAATATGTACGAATTGCCGTGAGATCAGGTTGGTATTTTAGCAAAAATATTTGCATCACTTCCTTATTAAGTTCTATAGTTAGCAGTTTAAGGGCCAGTTTTAATAAACAGGGCAAATTAGCATAGTCGCAAATGACAAAAGAAGAAGTAAAGAAGCCACAGTACGTTGAAAAGAACCAGAGGCCAATAAACAAAGATTTGAATTTTGATAGGTCTGTTATTGCGTGACTCCTAGTTGAGGTTTCAAAGTTGTCTTTTATTTCCTAAATAACATGATATACACTGTAAAAAAAAAAAAAAAAAAAAAAGTAAAATGGTAAAATGTACAGTAAAAATCAGGAGCTGTGGTTCCCCAAATTCAACTGTAAAAAATACAGTAACATTTTAGGTTTTACGGTTTTAAGTTAAATTTACAGTTAAATACCGTAATTTTACTGACTGATATAATGTTAATACGGCAACCTATTAAAGTACTGAAATCTGTTCTGTAGCTTTGAAATACACTGATAAACAGCAAATGCAGTGATGATGAGAAAGTCAATAGATGAACCAAAAACCCATCATCTTTTAAATATGAACATATATACATATATTCACACAAACACAAAACACCATCATGATGAGACTCATTAAACTCAAATATACAATAAACATTCATTTAACAACATACAACCCTCATAAACATCACTGATCAGAAAACACTAAGAAGAAACAGAGTTATTTTAAAGAAAAAACATCAAATTCAAATAAAAGTTTAAATGCAATGGAGGGAATTCTGGGAATGTCAGTTTACGTTTTTTTCCTGTAAATTTTACAGGAATGTATTATTAACCATTTAACAAGTTTTTACTGTAGCATTTTCAGTTTTTTACCGTTAAAATCACTATAAGTAAACAGTTTCCTCCCACAGCGTTTTTGCGTCTGAAAGGGATACTCCTACAAATGCATATTCAATGAGGTCAGGCACGCCCTTTTTTTAGCTCTAATGTGTCTTTAGTCAATCTTGGCTGTAGAAATTTAACAAAAACCAAAAGACGGTTTCTGCTCTTCGTAAAAGCCTGTGTCTTTCTGTGACATTAAACATACTGCAGTCAACAAGTAAGTTTTTAAAGTAAATTATAGGCGTAGTTATAAGAGAACTGATATTATACATAACTCCATACAGTACATAAATTATTAGTGATAATCTCTGTTCCCGCACTTTAATGTGACTGTTTTATAGAATGAGGTGCTGTTTTAAGGTTGTATTATGGTAATGTACCCTGTGGCTCTGCGACGTAAAACCACCAGCGCATTTCCGCCCACTCCACTGAAACCACCACAGTGTTTTCTCATCCAGACTCTACTACTGTATCGCTCTGTGACATTAAACCCGAGGTGTAGGAGTGACTGTGTATCTGTGATGCTGGAGAGTGTGTCACGACCTTTATTAACAGGAGTTCAAATGCAATCGTTTCATTTTAAAATGTCCTTGTGTTTGACCCAACCCTGGCTCAAGATGTAAGCATGTAGGGTTGTTTTGCCCTTTTTATGTTATTTTATGACTGAGACAAATTTAAGCTTCATAACGCTGTCTGTTTCTGGTTTTCAAGAATGAAATTGTTTAATCCTGTAAAACCTGTTTAATAAACAAAATTAATAATAAATAGTGTACAGCGTACACACATATATAACTTTTATTATGGATGTGATAATTGCTGAGCACTAAAAATAAAATGTAAAAACAAATTTGTATTTGTGTTTTGTCCTAAGTATCATATTTGATACATCAGGCTTGTATGGTTCATTTATAGGAGAATATGCTCATGTTTACTGTATAAAAAGTAAAAATTTTGTAGTAAAAAGTCTTTTACTTGCTTAAAAATTATGTTAATAAGCGGCCTTAGCAATTTGTGTATTTGTGGGATAAATAAACCCTGTAAAGTCAAAAAAGGTCAGATAAGTTACTCGCACATAGGCTTTTCTCTCTCTATCTTTCTTTCTCTCTTCTCTTTTACTTTCTTCCTCATCTCAGGTTTCTGGGAAGCAGCTTTGGCTGTAGGAGAAGCTTCCAGCCAATCACATGACTGGGCTGGGAAGGGATCTCCCGATGGTCATGTGACTATAGTGCTGATTCACTGTGCCATCGTTTCACTCTGAGGGACAAAAACAGGGAAAGAGAAAGGAACTGGAGGGATTTTGTGTGTTAAACAACATGCATCTTTTTCTCTTTCTATTTCTCTTTTTATCTCACACCCCTTATCCTCTTACCTCCGGGAATTACACTTGTGCTGGTCTGCGTGCCAAATAACAGAGAGATCTCTTCTGTGCTTTTCTGTGTCCTATCAGTGTGAGGAGTTGAAGTGGAAGGCACACAGAGCACTGTATGTGTGGGAGTACGCGAGGGGCTCAGATCGCTGAACAGGGGGCTTTTCTCTTGTACTTTACACCTTTGCACTGAGAAACAGAGGCAGACATTAGAAATTCCCTCTTAATGTACGATAAACCAGCTGTGGGCTGTTTCTGGTTAAAGCCGTTTGTGATATTCACCGAATATCATGAATACTGTACTGTAAAAGGGTGATTCCTCAAGTTAGGGCCACTTAATATCATGAAAAATGAAGCTTCGACTAAATATGTGTCATTAATGCTTTTGTCTTATGGTCAGGAATCAATAATACATTAATCACATGTCCGGGAATCACTCGATAGCCCTGGCAGAGATGTGCTCCTCGGTTACTTCTCATTTCATGTTAAGAAAAGCTTAAGAAAAAAAATGATGGTATGGGACTGTATATATATATATATATTCAAAGTAGAGTTTTCCCAATTTTTCCTGATTTTTTCTTTTTTTTTTACCTATAAGAATTTTGAAACAGTTGGTGCACAATCAATAAATAAATAAAATAAAACATGATCTATGTTTACATGTATTAGAATCTATCCTGGATCAACGCATGTAATCTTTTTCAGGATTCTCTTTCACTTTCTTTTTCTTGCACTTTTTCTTTCTCTTTCTGTTGCTTTCTCAGCACACAGCACACAGGCAGAAGGTGTCGTGCGCTTGTTTGCATGTACACAGCACTGAATGTTTCTACTTCTGGTCAGATTCGGACAAACAATGATATTATCTTCCATTATATAAACAGTATGAAGGCAAATGTAAGCAATAAAAGCTATCTGTGTTTTCAGCACATCCTTTCTAGATAAGGCTGTGTTTGTGTGTGTAGGGGGTGTATGTGTCAGAGATAGAGAGGGAAGTCCCTGTCTCTTACCAGTATGTAAAACCTGTGTTCGGGGTGCCGGCAAAGTCGAGAGTAAAGTAAAACACCCTGCAGAGACAGAGGAGCCTGGCACTCAACTGACCCCTGACACTTTTCATATACACCCACATACGAGTGCAAGAGAGATGGTCCGAAATCTAATGTCTTCAGCTTAAGAGAAAGAGAGAAGGCTGAAAAACCCAAAACATTGGGAAAATGAAAGGACTTGTGATTAATGAGTGGAAATACCTTCAGACCGCTGACATGAAACTCACGTGTAAAGGCTGTGAGGAAAAACTTTCTAAGCCAGTTAAATCCAGTGATAAAAATATTAAAATGTGCTAGGACAATATACGCTAATTTGTATAGTATAATTTATATGTTTTTATATGATTTGCTCATGATTTAATCATGGCTATATTTAAGGGTGGACTTTCATGAATACTTTTTCTTTTCTTTTTTTTCCCCTAAAGATCATTTAAAGAGTTTGGTTTCAAAACGCTGTAAATCCATTTAAAATAAATTTGAGTAAAAATGTGTTTGTTTTTTTACCAAGAAAGGGAGAACTTTCACATAGCATCTTTAGGTTATAATAACATTAAAAATTCAAATCTAGAGTTTGATTTTCTAAGATTTATTATTAAAACATTACTTTTCCCCCAAAACACAATTCAAGAGTTCACGCTTTCCTAATAGTAAGGTTTAGCTTGTTTGGCGTGCTGTCTGGTGAGCTGGGAAAAACGGCGAACTCCGAACCCTAACGGTTTGAGCCCTAGTGGGACAGGATTCGGAGTTCAGCTCGCTCACCGTCTGCTCCCCCCGGAAGGCGTGAATTTAACCGCAATAAAGGTGGAGAAGGGGTGGTGGAGGGAGCACGAAGGCGAGATGTGGGAACAGGGGAGCTGGGTGTTTTTATAGGGAAAAACCGTGATTGGATGTGTCTTGACGAGGTAATGATTAGGGCACGAGCTACCAGCCGTGTGGGATTAGAACGTCCAGCGATTCCTCACGAAATGCGTTTTTTGCAAAACGTACACTAAATCCATTGAATCAATATAAAAGTTATTTTTCATATTGAAAATATGAAGTGTTTAGTGTAAAATAATTACATTTTCAATACCAACCAACCAGATACAATGCTGATTTTGGAAGAAACTTATTTTTTTATTTTATAAATGCTGTTCATCACATTTTGGAACCAAACTCCTCATCTATTGGTCTGTTTGCCAACATGGTGAATCCGCTTGACCTGCTTGAACCTAGTGCAAAATCTGTGACGGGGAAATCTTTCACCCTCATGCAAAAATTCCAAGCGCATTGATTGCTGTTGAAATGATTTAATCAGTACACATTTACAAAAGAACTATGCTACCCACACATAACAATAATAATTGCAAAAAGGCCGATTGCCTCAAAAAAGTTATATGCTATGTGTTTTACCAGCTGTTGTGTGACAGCCGTCTTATGTTCATTTTAACTATCACACATTGGTGGGTGGAGTTACTGTAAATAGCCTTTGCTAAAAAGGAGTGCTATTTGTGTAAGTATAGTGTAAATAGACACTAAGAATAAGTAATCAATCTTAAAATGAAATGTTTTAGTGACGCACACCAATATACTTTTTTGCAAAGTCAGATTCATAGACCAACTTCATATATAATATTCACTCATCACTTGGACTAGCAATGGCCCTGTGTTGTATGTGAGCTCCAAAACACAAAGACGCACACATAAGAAACCATTCTGTAGTGTTTACTAAAATCCATTTGGCAGCTGTGGTTGTCAGAATAATGTTGTAATAATGCAGATAAAATTAAACACATTTATGGCAAAAATAAAATAAATTTGACAGTATTTACAGTAAATTTACAGTAAATTACAAAAACTGTAATTTACAAACAAGTAAACCTGTTCATTCAACAACGCTCACTGCTATTAAGATCTCTTTTTTTTTTTACTTTTTTAACATACAGTACTGACAACCACCATAATAATGCAGTTGGTAAAAGAGAAAGCCACATGAAGAATCAAAGCAGAGGTAGATAGTAATATATAGAAGATTCATTCATACAAATACAAAACACCATCATGATAACACAACAATCATTCATTAAACAACAGAAGTAACGTAAAGCCCAAATGTTTATAACTGATAACAAAAACTATTAAAAAAACATATTTAAGCAAAATATATTCAAATTCAAGTGTCATGCAGGGAATTGTGGGAATATCAGTTTACAGTTTTTGACTGTATATTATACATTGTGTAAACTTGACGCGGCAGACAGTGGATCCAAATGCAACATTTTATTGTCAGAATCGGGGTCATACATGCAGTGGTCGTCGGGAGCAGACATGTTTAAATCAGACAAGGCAAAGACAGTACCGTTAGACAGGCTGGAGGTCGGGAAAACAGGCGAGGGTCGTAAACGAGAGTCCAGGCAAAGTTCGGGGCAGCAGGCAATGATCAAAGGTCCAGGTCCAGGCGGGGTTCGGGGCAACAGGCGAGAATCGGCGACGAAATAAACAATCCAGGTGATACACAAAGGCAGTCCGAAAGGTAATCCAAGAGTGCTTAGAGTTGTCGTAGAACGAGCAAAACTTCGCACTGAACTGAAGTCCGTGGGTCCCTTAAATACAGTGGATAATGCCGAACACCTGTGACGGAAATCCCCACAGGTGTTCGGGCAAAACAGGTCCGGGTAG
>JAUMHR010000079.1:5581413-5592142 GCA_032361145.1 Enteromius fasciolatus
GTACCTACTATATATTTTTATATATATGTATATACACATAGTATAGTTCAGAGAAATTTTACTACAAAATAGTTCAATCTTATTTTTTAAATATAAAAAAAAAAGTCAAATAAATGCTTTCTATTTATCAGGATGAATAAAAAAAATTACATTTGTCAAAAACCATCCATTCATCCATTTGATTTGAAGCATTAAAGTAAACACTTATTAACCCTTATCCTATTTAATAAAAAAGCAGTTTATAAATTTAATGCACTGTTGTTTTTGATGATGTCTATATGATTTCCCTGACTTCCAGGCTAGCAATTATCTAATATCTCTTAGTTTATTCATGTCCAGTTCATCCAGAGTCAACTTTTTCAGGTAGGCAGCCCACTTCTCCCACCGGAGGAGAAGAAACAACAAAGAAAGACCAAGTTCTAGGGGAGAAATCTCGAAGTGAACAGTCACAGGTCAGTGGACATGCAGAGTATCAGACTGAAAATGGCCCGAGAGCATTTCACAGCACAGACAGCCTCACACACACACACACACACACTTCACACATGAGTGAACACACTCCTTTTGCAGAATGTAGATGTTTATTTATGAAGGGGTTCTTTAGAAAGGTCTGCTTTTGTCTCACATCCTCTCCATCATAAGATCAGAGTGCTGTACTCAACCCCCTCTCGCTCTGGATATTTGGCAGTGCTACGAGTGTGTGTGTGTGTGTGTGTGTGACAGGCCAGAGTGAAATGTGAGATGGAGATGCCATTTTCTATTTCAAGGTTGTAATCTCAGCCAGCACTCTGTGTGTGTGTGTGTGTGTGTGTGTGTAAGCGAGAGATTTGGACATGAAGTCTTGGTTACTTGGTGTTCATTCCTGTTTTTTTGTTCAACTGAGCCATGTGGTAAATTAGCATTTGACCTGACCTCGTTCGTTCTTTCTCCCCCTCCTTCTCTCCTTCACCACTCAGCAGTTGACCTCTACACAACACTAAAAGCTTAACCTGAGACTGTCAGCGATGGTACATTGTACAGGTCTGGCAAGTCGTAAGTGCAATGTACTATCTGTGTCTGCACCCTTTTGACAGTTAATGGGGCAGTGGACAGACTTTTTTGCATTTAAACTTGATTTCTGAAGAAAACGGGGAACTATACAACTCAACAAGATGGTATAAAAAAGTTCATGTTTTACAGTAAAATGCGACAGGACAAGCCTGTTAATTACTGAACAGTAAGTTTCCTTATATACTAACTGTAGTAAATCTAATGGGACGTTTAATTCAAGGATGAATGATTTATTATGTGGCTTTCAATGTTTTTGAGGTCATGGTTTGTTTATTAGAACAGTACAAAATAGATTTAAGGTTTAAGAAGTAAAACCATTAAAATGTTGCAACCATTATACCAGCATATTAGTTATTTATTTATAATGTATAATGTTAAAAATTTAAATCTTGTTTTTAATAGTTTAGAGACAAAATCTTCCCTCTGGGAAATTTCAGGAAGTTCCCATTTATTTAACTTATTCCTGAAGAGTCCGAATATAATTGAGTTTGTTTTTAATTCTAAAAATACATACAGTTTTCTTTAAAAAGCAGATTTAGTTCTAGTAAGTCATGATAGCTTCATATAAACATTTGTACAATTTAGTATGATATATCTATAACAGTTTAACTGACCATTTTAAAGGCCATTTAATTGTTCAAAAGTGTAATTATACGTATTTGCACTAGTTATACTGTGTAATCAAGCATGAGGAACATGAGTACATGAGAAAATAAATAAATCATTAGAACCTAATGTACTCTTTGTGTACGTAATGAGTGTTTGAGCAGTTACAGGTGAATCAATAACATTAACGATTAATGCTCCCTCTTTTGTTTATCCTGTCTATTTATCCAGTCATATCCAGACTCAGTCACCATAAAGAGATTTTAGCCTCACATCATGTCCCTTGTATGCCAGTGTACAGAATGTACTTCTAATAGATTGTGTGTGTGTGTGTGTGTGTGTGTGTGTCTGCGCATGTGTGTTTAAACCCAATATGACTGCATCCAGACCACAGGTGTAGTGTAGCAAAGCTCAGATCAGTTTGCAGAGGTTACAGATCCGTTTCAGATAACCCTCTTCAGCCTGTCCACGACACACACACACACGTCTGGTCTTCTATCCTTGTGGAGACATTTGGGCCTAACGTATTTTCTACTGTACTGTATATTGTATTCCCCTGCAGCTAAACTTACGCCTTACAGGAAACATTTATTGTGGTTTATTTATTCATTTTATAAATGCATAGATTTATTTTATGTCTATTAGTAACATCAATACAACAAACAAGGCACCAAAAAAAGCTGAAAATTTTGGCTGAAAGAGTACAATACATTTTTATTTTTGGGCTGAATAGTTTTGGTTTGTTGGGGTAAAGCTTAATGAGTAAACTTACACAGGCAAGTTTAATAATCAAAACTTTATTTTCAGTTTGTAGCTGAATTAAACTTTATTTTGGAAAAATATTAATATCAAGAAGAATGTTGGTTTAAAGCGACTTACATAAGATGATTCTATCATACCAGTTACCTTAAGAAGTTTTGTTTTACAGACCAGACAAACTGAACAGACTGGAACTTTAATACACAAAACAAATGAGACTAATTAATAAAACACGCCTGAACCAAATGAAATAATGAAGGGGAATATCTGCCCTAAATAGTACTAAAAATGACTAAAAAGTTCATAAATTGTGACACATGTAGAAACAATTGTGATGCACATCAGACTGGCAGGAGACACCATCAGTTTCACTGGTCTTTAGGAGTAAGAAAACCTGCGTCCCTGATGAAGCTAATTGTCAAGATTCTATGTTATCTGCCTGGTCTCATGGTGTAAACACTGAAACATAACCTTGGTGCACTTTTCCATCAGACGTGAAAGACATACCAATAAGTTCATATCACTGCAGTTTCCAAATGAAATAAACACTGGAAGCAGTAAAGCTCTGACACCTTGTATTCCTTTTCACACACAGTTTCAGAGTTTGGATTAATAATTAATTTTCACACAATTACTTGAAGAATATAATGTTATGACTTCAAAACAGTATTAATATGCAGGGAGATTTGAAAACTGATGCTTTTAAACGTTATCATCATACATATCCAGCTTCATATCTATGTGTTTTTATAAATGGTATGAGTATAGTACAGACGAGGGTTTAATCCTGTGTAACTACGCTAGGGTTGCACGATAGTGAAAAAATATGTCATATGCGATAACGATATTTCTTGCGATATAAGATTTCCCTAGAGAAACGCTTTTTTTATTATTAGCTATTTTTAAAGAATCATTTATATATGTAATGATCATACTAAAAGAAACAGTTAATAGATATTCGTCTGATCTAATTAAATCTAATTCAGGCTAAAATGAAACAATATGTGAAGGAAGTTGAAAACCTCAGCAGATATTCTGATTTCTAGTTTTCTGGCACCTGCCAACACAATATGAATTACTTTCAAACATTACTTTAATTTGCATGTAACCATACACTCATCAAGAGTGTCATATAACAAGAGCATCTTTTAAACACAGTATTTTCTTGCCTTGATTGTTTGTTTGTTTGTTTAATAACTATTATTAAACAAAAGTTAAACAGGAAAATACTATTAAACAAAGTGTACAGGCCTTTAATTAATTGGTATGTGGTGGAAACGCTAACATATTGTCAACATCCACATAAATAAAATATTTAATATTAACATGTAAAGGTTATGTAAACATTAAGTAATAACATGTAAACCTGTCAAAAATGTGCTTGACTATTTTATTCCAGGTTTTTTGCCAGGATATTGACTTCCACAGGTTTTAAGCTCAGCTCAACTCGGAGTCTACATCTGTGGAATTGACATGAGAAAAATAATTTCTCGATGGCAGCTGATATCTTCAGTCCAATTTGTTAATCAGATCCACAAAGCCTTCTTTGCTCACGGTGTTAACAGGCATCATGTCTTTAGCTAAAAAGTGTGTTACAGCATCTGTTAATTCCTTGTGACGTTTCAACGTTGCGTTTGTAAAACTTTGATTGGTTCTCTGTACGACTCCTTTATTGTTACTTGGCTTTTCAATAGCAGTTTTGGTTTTGGCGCTAGGTTCACCTTATGGCCCAGTCTAGCCAATAGCATTATATCACCTACTTATAAAGTAGGCGGGTATAAAGATAGTAAGGGCCCATCTGATTGGTCAAATTTGAGCACATAAATTAAATGTAGTTTTATAACTCTTTGCAATACAGATATTGCGTGTACTATTATTGCGATAACGATAATTTTTTTATATACTGTATCATGCAGCCCTAAACTACACCTCAACAAAACAGTTCAGATCTGTGTAAAAGGAAGCTGTAATGACACGGCTGCACCAGCACATGTGTTTTTATATCAGTTTTGCATTTGTTAACACTATCAGATAGGTTTAGGGTTGGGTTTGGTGTAATATTTCCAACATGACAGAACATTAACTTTTAGCAACAGTCCACAAATATTTCAATTAATATACCACCGCAATACGTACCTATATCAACATCACACAAACGTGCCAGGGTTTACGTACTGAAACTGCATTTTAATGCCACTCTCTGGATATTTCTCTTTCCACCCAAATGGACACATGCCAATTTTGCAAAAAATTCCATATTGCAAAAAAGTTTTTGCGCTCACATGAGTAGTTTTTCTATGACTTAATGATAACATGATGTGTGGTGTGAGAGCGCCAGGGCTTGTTAGACATACGGTAGTACAAGTAATTAAGAGGGCTCATATTCAAGGGTCAATTCAATTAATAAACAAAAAACTTAATCCATCCCTACCAACAAATGTCAGTATAACATTCTAGGAAATACAACATTTCATAAAGTTAAATACTATTATGATGACTTATTCTGTAATTGTTCTGTAATTGCTAGGACCAAATAAACTATTGGGAAATTAAAAACAACTGGATTTAGCTGTTACTTTTAAAGTTACTTAGTTACCTTTAACCCTCATGTACTCTTCGAAAACAAGTAACTTCCTGTATGACCCGGGTCAAATTGACCCATATTGAGTTCAATGTAATTCCACAAAAATTATGAAATGAAGAATGAATATATAAATTTTTATGACTTTATGAATTTTATGAATTTTATATTCATAAAATAATAAAAAACAAAATTAACAACATATAAGTAACAATGTTTTGCTGTTTTGGGTCTGTAGAGTTAAATTAAAACATAACATAAAAATAGGTGGGTCAAATTGACCCGGGAACAAAACGAACGTAACACAATATTTTTTGGACATGCCAAAACACATCAGCAGGTTGAAACTTTGTATGCTTCGTGACAGAATAAAAAAAAACACAAGTTTAATAATATTTCAGATAGATTGAAAAAAAGAGAAATGATAGCTCATTTTACCATCTATGGCTGACAAAATTATTTTCTGTATTGAAATGTGGGGAAAAGCTACTTTTTTGCTTTATAGCATAGTAAAAAACTAAAACAACAAAATATAACCAATAAATGTTATTGTGGGTCTGTAGAGCATAAAAATAGGCGGGTCAAATTGACCCAGGAACTGTTTTTTTTTTTTTGGACATCTCACAACACAGCATGTTGAATCTTTGCATGCATGCTCATGACCCTAAATGAGGAAGAGAACAAAAACATAAGTTAACTGATATTTCTGACAACTCAAAAAGGAAACACAGGGTGTTTCTCACAAATGAATAAATAAATAAGAAACTAAAAACAAATAAATGAAAGGCAGTCACTGTTCCTCTGCTTCCTTGTCCTGTTTATGAAATAGCAGTGGGGAAACCCATGGAGAGGGTTCCTGATCATAACAAAGCTTTCACACTGTGCTGGAATGATGTGCTGATGTGCTATCAGTGAAGTTCAGCCAGGTGTCTTCCCTTCGCAGGAAAGTACAGCCAAAAACACAGACTTTTTGAAGAACCACAAAAACCAATATTAGGGGAAGGCTGGTTGCACCAGCGTTTCACACTTATTAGCTTCTCTTTACTGAAAGCTTACTGGATAGGACTGGCATTTGGG
The DNA here is from genome assembly GCA_032361145.1 of Enteromius fasciolatus. NCBI lineage: Eukaryota > Metazoa > Chordata > Actinopteri > Cypriniformes > Cyprinidae > Enteromius > Enteromius fasciolatus. The sequence continues at coordinate 5,587,487 of JAUMHR010000079.1, forward strand.
GTTGACCTCTCTAAACCTTACCGCCCTATGTTCCAGATGGAGGGCTTCTCTTCTTGTGGCCATGGCGGTTGTTCTGTAGGAGGCTGTGAGGGATTCCCAGTAAGATGTTGCTGTTGTCACATGCCGTGATCTTTTGTCCCACCACCATGGGGTGGTCGATATCTTCTGTGTTGTGGCTTTTTCTTCCTACATGCGCCGGCGCTATTGTTTCTCTTTCTGTAAGTTCATCGTTCATGTTTTTCCCCCGTACTCTGCTCTCTAAGTCTTGCGATCTGTCTTTGTCTTGAGAAATGGCCTAGTTGTTCTCTATCCCCCACGTGTGGCTTTGTGGCTGTTAACCTAGACAAGGTTTGGAGATGGAGCCCTCAAGGGTTTGGTTTTTCAGTGACCTTTTCTTTCTGCCTAACGGGAACTTGCATTATTGATTGAAAAAACAACACTTGCCAAGCTCAGACTTCTATGTCGTGTCTAAGCATCCAATGATAAAATCAGAAAGCCTCTATGACTGTTACTGTTTTATTACTTTGGCACAGACATACTAAGCAACTCACGAATGGATCTTGCTGAATACTGTTAATATTATATTTAGTATCCAAACAGAGAGGGGTTTTGGGAAGTCTACCAAATGGTAGTAATTTGAACATCTTAAAAGAGCTAACTGAGTGTTTTCAGCACCACTCATACAATATCTTATGAGTAATGCTTTGCTTGTTTCCTGGAAAACAAAATGTTAGCGTATGCTAAATGCTAATTCTGTCTACTACAGCTACTGCTGAGAGGATGAACTCATTCTGAATCAGACGGAAACTGATGTAAAGACTGGTATTTTCTGTTTATGTATAAACTGAGAGTACTTGTGACAGACAATTGTTTCATTACAATACATCGCATTGGCATTAAATAATATGCATGTATTGGCACTGATAAATTGTTATTTTATTGCAAGCTGAACTGGTTTGACCACGTTGTCAATGTGTTTACATGAAACATCTTCTTTTTAAAGTCCAATTAAATCTTTTACACAGAATTATTTTTTTTTCAATGCAGCTTTATGACCTTGCGTTAATTCAGAAACAATGCACCTGTTATTGAGATATAGTCTATGAGCCTGTAAAGTAATGTTTATTTTATTAAGAGTTATTATTAATTAGTGTGCTTAATTAGCTGTGTTTGAGACATTTATTTTCTTTTTTGAAAGTGTAGCATGCATTTGCCATAAGATTTTTAGCTCATGTAAGACCTACAAAAATGAACTAACTAACTAAAAAAAACAGGTCACATGATCAAACACATTCGAAACATTGCGGAACAAGATTATTGCCAAAAAAAAAAAAATGCAGTCAAGTAATTTTTACTCTCATTCATGTTTTAATGTTATATTTGACAATTACGTTTATGCATTCATTTACATATTAACTTGATCTTGATTTAAAAAAAATCCATGGACATGTTTTGCATTAACATGTTTGATAGGGGTAGAACCAATTAGACTATAAATAAATAAATAAAACAGTGTTTCAGTTTTACATATATAATTTTATGTAACCATTTTTAAAAGGATATGCACAGAAATGTGCAAATTCGAGGGGGGAAAAAACACTCTGAAAAAGCTCTAGCAACTAGAAAAACAAAACAAAAAAAGGTGTTGCACGCGAGACCACAGAGCAAAATGCAGATGGTGTGTTTTTGTGTGAACAGTGCGTTGGGAAAGACACGCTCCTCAATACCACAATGTGCTCTTCATATATGACATTTACGCATTCAATGGCTTTTCTCTTTCGTTTTTGGTTGTTCTCTAGCACTCACTTTTTTGTGGTTGATGCACAGCGGGGTCTGCTCATTCACACGGGGGAGAAAGCCATACTCATGCAGCGGTGCACGCCAGTTGCACACAGTCAAGAGAATATGAAGATCACTTCAAGATATGCATCATTACTGGACACTCACAGTGTGCATGTTCTCCCAGACTGCACTGGGACAGAGAGGACGACATTGTCAAATCTCACTTTCCACGTGCATGGGGGTGAAAAATATACATACACTCCATGAGTGTGTGAGAGGAAGTGTGCATGTGAAATCCCATTAGCAAGAGGATGTAACCTTTACCCATAACACCTCTTACAGCTGCCAGCTTTTCACATTTGTTTCGAATGTGGGAAGGACTATCAGCGACCCACTCTCTCACTTCCTCTGGTTCGGAGAAGCTAATCCCACTCTCCTCTCAGAACAACCCCTCCTTTCTTAACAAAACAAGCCCATCAGGCACCTTGGAAATCCAGCCATTTTCCCATTAAGGCCATGTGATGGAAAAGCTGTTGATTTTCCTGATTGGATTTAGCCCCGTGAAAGCGATCCTGGACCATGTGGCTCAGCGAGGAGAAAGTTTGAATGAAAGAGGAAATAGATGAATGAAAGGGAGGGGGAGAGTGGAAACCGAAAGCGAATTCCACTTTATTCTCTATGGCCCAGTTTGAATGTGATCTGACAGTAAGGGCTCCAGAACTGGACCGAGGGCAGAGTATCTCAGCTGGATCGAATTGGGTTCTTTACAGTAGTTCTGAATCAAATCATTTCTTGTTAATCCTCTCGTTTCGCCTGGAGCACCTGGATTAAGCGTTTCACAGTTGATTGTGGAAGATTTTGGAAAATTATAGCTGCGCTTTTTTTCCCCTTCTGTTATTTATAGACAATCTGACAAGCCAGTGCCGAATTAAACAAGTCCAAAGAAAGTACAAAAATTAAGCTGCAAAAAAAATGTTTAGGGTATTTAAGCACAAATCTACATTTGGTTTTCAGCAATTAAAAAGGGGTCAAATTTGTTTGGACATGTAGCCACACTGAAATCTGTTTGTGATTGAAATATACAGTATAGGCCCTTGGACTGCAAAGTAAATGTTTTAGAATCTTAAAGGATATTAAGTTACCTTAGAGGAATGGAGCATTTTCTCATTAAGTTCAAAATGAAGGCAAAGTGTTTAAAACTTTAGGTTTGTAATGACAGCTGTACATCCGAGCAGAATCACAGAACATAAACAACCAATCTCTGACCAATAAGAGAGCACTGTTTCACTGCCATGTGATCTGCAAAAACACATTTTGGCATGCTTTGAAAAGCTGTCTTTTTCAAGTCTGTTTTGTAACTAAAAGAATTGATTTACAGGTCTAATAACTGTACTAAATAGCTAAAATAATTTAAAATATTCTAATATACTAAAAGAGTAAGATGTCATCCAATACTGAAAAGTATATTTGCCATATTTTAAATATTTTCACCCAGAACATGTCTTTTTTATGTCTGTGTTGATTTTTTCATTTTTATTTAATTTAATGAGGAGATAAGAACACAAACAACATCTCCAGAACAGCTTTTGTGGATGGTCAATGCGTTCATTGCGAGCGTATGACCATGGCTACGTTGAGGTCCCGCCTCTCGCTCACGAGACGGCTCCCCTCGCGTCCTTCCCGTAAAACGGCGAGGCGCCTGGGGCACCTCCAGGTGTCCGTGCAGAATGCTCCGTCCGGTGTAACTTCTGCCGCACCACGTAATCCCGTGGTCCTTCTGGAGGAGACCGCTCCCCTCGTAACAGGGCTGAGTGTGTCCTTCAGAGCGCCCCGAGGAGATGAGATGTCTTCAGTAGCATTAGAGGGTGAGTCAGATGGTGAGGCTGAAGCCACCACGGGAAGGCGCCGCGCTGCGGTGTCTCCCCCGGCCGCGGTGGATACCGAACTGTCTGCTCTGCTCCTCCGCACCGTGGAGCCGACCCTTCGCAGCTGGATGATGGTTTCTGGGAGGTGGAGATGCGGCCCGCCATTCTTCCCGGAGGTTCACAAGGAGCTTACCAGGTCGTGGCGAGCCCCTTACTCGTCGCGCCTGCGCCCAGGCTCTTCAGCCCTCGCCACTCTCGATGGCGGTGCAGCCAGGAGGTATGCGGCGAGGGCCAGGATCAGCCGCATCTCCCGTCCGAGGCGTGTAGACTTTAGTCCGCTCTCGCTGGCGATGTCTACTATGCCGCTGGGCAGGCTGCTACCGCCGCGCACGTGCTTGCAACGCTTCAGGTCTATCAGGCTAGAGTGTTGCAGCTCCTGCACAAGAGTGGGCCTGACCAGGGGGCAATGCTCTTCGGTGGTTGATTCGGACGGTACGCCTCGGCTATGCGATTCAGTTCGCCAGGCGCCCGCCCTGGTATCGTGCCATCCGCTTTACTTTGGTCCGTTCAGCAGTCGATACTGCCGATGCTGCCGTACTACGCGCGGAGGTTGCTATCCTGCTGGCGAAGGAAGCGATTTAGCCTGTCCCTCCGAGATGAGGTCGGGATGTTACAGCCCATACTTCATCGTGCCCAAAAAGAGTGTTAGGTAATGACCCATCCTGGATCTGGAAGCTTTGAACCGGTCTCTTTTTCCAAAAAAAAAAAATAGACGCCGTTCAATATGCTCACTCCGAAGCGCATACTAAAGAATATGCATTCGGAGCCGGGATGGGCTCGCAGCCATCGACCTGAAGGACGAATACTTTCATGTCTCGATTCGCCTCGCCACAGACCCCTTCGGCGGGTTGTGTTCGAGGGTCGAGCATATCAATGAATGAATGAATGACGCATTTATATAGCGCTTTACTGTGTATTGCCATACACCCAAAGCGCTTTACAATCATGT
>JAUMHR010000079.1:5599443-5610446 GCA_032361145.1 Enteromius fasciolatus
TATGTTTGATGTTAACATTTAAAAGCGTCCGTTTTCAAATCTCCCAGCATATTAATACTGTTTTGAAGTCATAACGTGATTTTATTTAAGTAATTGCATGAACATTACGCTTTATTAATCGAAACTTGTGTGAAAAGGAATAAAAGATGTCTTTTGCTGCCTCTAGTATTCATTTCTTTTGGAAACTGCAGTGATATGTACTTATTGGTACATTTTTTGTGCACCGAATTACAAACTTCCTTGGCCTTGAACATGGTAGTTGTGCTGCTGTCTATGCAAGGTCAGAAAGCTCAAAAAATCTTGATTTGTTCTGAAGAGGTCTTACAGGTTTGGAACGACATGAGGGTGTGTAATCAATGATAGAATTTTTGGGTGAACTATCCCTTCAATTCAACTTCCCCGTAATATTCATCGTAGTGTAGATTTTACAGCAGTGTAGCATAACAAATGCAGAACTGGTTTTTTTTCTATGTATGCAGATGTTTCACAAGCTCAACTTCATATAAATCTTTAGAAATGTATATATGTATACACTGAACTGACACTTGATTTGTCATGGCATTGTGTCATAAGAGTTTTGCAAGATCTGCAGGAAAGCTTATCCATTAGCGTTTGCAAATTCCTCAACAAAACTGTATGTTCTGCTGTTATCAGAGTCATGTCTGTAAAATATTCACTGAAATATTACATTTGGATTCAGCACAACTTGTCTAGAGAACAGAAGGCTCTACAATAGTATAAATGAGCTTTTACTTTGTTACAAAACAAACTAATTGATTTATTTGTGGTTTTTAAATTCATAATTTTTTTTACTAGTGACTAAAGAAACCAGATAAGCTTGGGAAAAAACAGGCAGGGCTTTAAAAAAAACATTTAGGATTAAAGCCTATCGTTTTAAAACTGTAATTCAACTTATTCAGATTAGCTTGGTAAGCTCTTATTTAAAACCAGCTTCTGCAACGCTTTACAAACCGGTGAGCTAAAGGCAAAGAAACAGAAAAAGTTGAAGGTTAACTAATGAAAAGATGTGAATTCAGTGAGAGAGGGTGAGGCTATTGTGTCACAATAATCCTAAAATAGAGACAGAACTCCAGTGAATGGATCAGAAGTTGGCAGAAGGTCTGCAGAGTAATATATGAAGGGATTTGCAAGAAACAATAAGCTCTTTTTTGGTATAACAGTCTCAGCTTTTTATAGAGGCGCAATGGTAGAGGTATATTGTGATGTGCTATTAAGAAAAACCTAGAGGAAAATATGTCATGGGAGAGAACAGACGACATGCTTTGTGGTTGCTCTGGGTGAGAGGTGTTGATGGCTGCCGCTTTTAGTTTCACAGACCTTTGCTAGAGACCACCTCCTAGCTAAAGAGGAATCACTGTAAATATTGTCCAAAACTAATCTAATAAAGGAAAAATGTTGTTATTACCTATTAAAGGACCCAAGCTTAAGTTATGCAAATAAGGCTGGGTAGGGCTGGGTATCATTAAAAAAATGTCAATACCGATACGATACCTTGAGTGTGATATCAAAACTATAACTATTATAAAATTGGTATCGAAAAAGGTATTGCGATACCAATTTCATGAAATCAGTTTTAATACATTTTTTTAAAAAATAAATAAATAAAATTTCAGCCTGTTGACATTTATACAGACTCAAAACCTCATCTCCTGAGCCTCTGCACGGAAGTTTACACATCTGTTACCTTTACACTAGTGCATTATTATTTATTCTTACAATAGCCTTATCCTTTTGTTCCCTCTGAAAAGTTTGTGTATTCATTTTAATTCATGTATGTTTTATTGTTTTGTTGGAAAATAAAGGGAATTTCATATTACAGTTTAAAACACTGAAGAAATACTGTTTTAATAATTGTTGTAGTAGGTTATTATGTACATTCTACTGAACAATAGTCATGTCCAAACCCAACTTTTATTTTGACGGCGAATACCTTTACAGTTCTGTGTGTACATGATATGACGATAGATTTACTCAAATGAAACGGTCAAATGCTCTTGAAGTAACCCTCTGAGCAGTTATGGAGATGTTCTTCATGTGGCCTACTGTATTTATGTCCTCATTTAGTGAGACGCAAGACGTTAATATCGGCGGAAGCATCACGCGCAGGTCAGTATCCTAGTAAACAAAACTTTAATGCTTTAATGTATGGTCGTCTATCCATTAGGCCACAACTGCTCCTAACCCCTTAACACAGAGACATGCAGAAGAATCTTTTTTGCAGTTAAATATTGACAAATACTGCTAAAAGAGGGAGTGTGCTCACTTGTCTGTGCACATTTATGTGTGTGTGTGTGTGTGTGTGTGTGTGTGTGTACAGAGAGCGCAACTTAATGTAGAGACAGAAATGACATGCAGTTGTGTAAATGATATAAATAACATAAAGCTATTTTACACACTTCTGGTCAAACACACCGCCTAGTGCTGCAGTCTTATTGGCTCACTGACGTTGAGGAGTTTAACCCCTTAATGTATCGAAATAAATGTTCCATTATTCTACAGATAATTTTCTTGCTATAGACAAGACGTCCTTATTTTTGCACGTTGAAGCACAAAAATTGCACCTTTAAATATGAAGATATTGTTGGTATGTCACAGCATAAATGCAGATTTTTTATAAAACATAAAACCTGTAGCAAGAACAATCATCATCAATCACAATGTATGTGACATTTGTACAGAGGCCAGTGTCGAACACGGTTAAATACATACAAAAATGCAAGATATAAACATGCAAAAAAATAAAAACAGAGTAAAGTTATCTTTTTATTATTATTTATTTCTTTTTCATTTCATGGCAGAAACGGGCTCCCATACATTTGGCTACAATGGCATGTTTAAAGCTTTATTTCAACATATCTTTGACTAAGCTGGAAACACATTTGGCTGTATTATTCTGAATTCTCAAGTCATTAAGAACTGGCAGTAAACGTCTGAGCTGAAAACTTGCAGTCGGTAAATGTGCCTCATACTGGCATTTTTGAGCCATGTGAACTGGAGGATGTGTGTTTGGTTTAGTTCTGCCCTGATGACCGTCATCCACCGCCTGTAATCAATCTGTTCATGCTGCTTATTTGATCAGCTCGTGGCTGTTTGTTTTCTCGCGCTACCAGAGGGCGAACTACATTTGTTCCTACTTACAGACGCACTGACTGGCTCAGTGAAATCAAACAATAATTAACTCAAATTAAGAGTGCATAAGCACAGCAGTGTTCAGGGTTTGTGTTCCCTTGTGAAGTGGTGGATGAGTTTATTTGGGAATAACATTATAATCAGGTAGCAGCTCTAAGCAGTGCAAATGTTTTAGGGGTGAACAAAGTATAAAGAACTGTAGATTTACATCTTTTCAGAGCTGTGGGAAGCGATACAGGAAGTTCAAAAATAAGACTTCTGAGAGCGTATAGCATTACAAAAATACTGACCATTGTACAGAGATCGTTTTGGTTGGTAGTACAATGGTACACTCCAGAAAAAAAAGATATTAAAGATATTAAAACATTAATTATGTTTGCCTGTAACTTTTAATATAACATGGCAAAGCATCAGCATCATATCAGTACATCAAAAACACACAATAAAGATAAAACACACATAGAACATAAATTAAATATAAAAGATGTTCAAGTAATACTGAAGTATTTGTGTGGAACTTTGTTGTCATGTATGTATAAATTGATTACATTTTAAGAAATAATTTATTTCAAGAAACACATTTTTAGAAATTGCTCAGTGAGTTATTTTTATATCCTCCTCAGCTATTGACATTGAAAAATATTTCAAATTTAATTAATCTCTTAATTATATTTTAAAAGGTTAATTCATTTTGAAGGAATGAAATGTATGCGATCCAGTGGATTTACTTTCTATAAAATAATAATAAAAATACATTTAAGTACATACAACAACAAAAAACACATGAAAAAAGGTTCAAGCATGTTTAGTCCGACCCCAAACTCATGTCATCCATGTTTAAATCACAGAGTATTTACTTTTGGGGGAAATCGTCCTAATTTGTTGCTTATATTTGTCTCTGCATAATAAATGGTGCATATCAAAAAAAACAAATGACAGACTTCACCTTTAAATTTAAGACCCTGGAAGCCTGACTCACGACCAGTCATGACATGAATTGTTGTGTTTTGAATGCGTAGGGTGTTTTTGATCCCTTGGGACACACTGGTTCAGTGAAAGCCCTTTGCTGTCTTCTGGGTTGAGTTCATAGACACTTCGCTAACATCCCCAACCCATGCAGCTGCAGTAGAGCGGCCCACACCCACACAGTGCCGTCCCAATCTGCTGTTTGATTCAGGGGGCTATGAGTAAGAGAAGTGAGCAGTGAATCGCTATCCGTGGGTTAGGGCGACTCATCACATCGGCGCCATAGAGAGGTTCATACTGAGAGGAACGCAAAATTTAGTACGCTCCCCCTCACAGAAAAAAACACATCTAGATGGAAATGTATTAGTGACAGCTGTGGTTGATGAATTCATGGAAAAACCTAGAAGCATGAGCAATGCAGCAATGTAACCTAGGGTTGAATCTATTTTCTCATCACATTCCATCTGAACATTTCTGTCATTCTAGTTTTTATATGACCGTCTTACTGATTTTATGAAATGGGTGTGCAGAGTTCAAATTGAATGTAGTTAAATACAATGAATGCTATCATTTGTCCTGCCTCAGGTGTTAAACTGGTTTCTAATTTGTTGAGGTACTCTGTAAAATGTGATAACGCAAGCATGACTGAAACGCCATATATGCAAAATCTGCTTGTTTCTATCTTCAGACACCAAAGATTATTTCTCATCATTAAACTTTATTAATAAAAAAAGGTTCATATTTCTCACCTAATATAATTGTAAAAAATATATTATTAATAATAACAATATAATAATTTGTTCCAAAGTTGTTCCAAACCTGTATGATTGTTTTTCTTCTAAGGAACATAAAAGATTTTTGTTTTCGTTTGTTTGTTTTTTGTATTATTTTGTTTAAAATGAAAGTCCTAAAATATTTTGTAGTTGTTTATTTGTTTTAATTTGATTTGTTTTGATGAAAATGAAAGTCCAACGTAACATAAAAGATGGGTTTTTTTTGTTTTGGAAATAAAATTTGTTATTTAATTGTTTTGTATAGTTTTGTTTAAAATTAAAGTCTAAAGATTTTTGCTGTTCGTTTGTTAAGTTTTGATGAAAATGGAAGTCCAACATAACACAAAATTTGTTTGTTTGTTTGTTTCTGGTGGCATTTTGTTTTGATTAAATTATTTGTTTTGTTTTGTTAAAAATGAAAGTCCAAAACAATGTTAGAGTGATTTAACAAAAAAACTAAACAAACTTCATTTCATTGTAAAGACAAAATAGTTTAAACATTTTTCGAAATATCCTCTTTTGTGTTTCACAGAAGCAAAAAAGTCACACAGGTTATTAAACAATGACACTTTTATAAATTACACTTCAAAAACACAGTACAGCAGTTAGACCGGCTCATGAAAGTGATTTTCCTTCGGCATTCTGAAAACGGTCCGATTTCATAAATAAAAACAAATACATAAACTATTTTTTTCTATTTGTGCAGAAGTTGTCGTTTCTTGACGTTTTGAATAAGTAGGTTTGATTCTGTCAGCAAAACGATCAGGACTCTTACGCAGTCTGCAGCAATGATAGAAATGGTAAATGTGTTTTAAGGCCTGTGGTTTTCACACTTAGCTGAGTCATCAAAGTGAAATACAATCACACACTCCCTCCCCCACACCTTTCCCCCTCTATCCACACATCTGCATGTTCATACAAACCTCCAGCTGAGCAGCGTAGCTCTTCTCGCTGTTTTTATAATTACAGGCCAAAGGTCACGGGTCGAAGGCTAATTGAAGGCTCCCCTGAAATGCCCGCACATGACTCTCAGAGAAAGAGATGGAAGGAGAAATAGAAACAAAAAGCAGATTGAGAAAATGGAGACAGAAAAGAAGGCTGCCGAATGTTTGGGATTCCAGAAAAACAAGAAGGTCAAGATTGTCGCTCTATCACGGTTGCCAAGTCATCGGATGAATGGCGACCCCTCACTTCAGATCCGAGTTCACACTGGTGGGGATTTTTAAGATCTTTTCTCGATTTCTGCTCTATTTAAGGCACAATAAGAGTGTCTGTTGAGGCCATACAGATCAAATGCTGCTCTGTTTCTTGTAAAAGGAATTCCCAACCACTTGAATGTGAAGCGCGTCGGGACAGACAGAGAATGGGGAGGGGTGAAGAAAGGGTGTAATTGGTTGTGATGAAAAATGTGCGTCCTTGACCCTGTCTACCTTAAGAGATTGCAGATACTGTGAGCATTAGCCAGGCCAAGTTGTCTCTGGCTGCATTAGCGGCTGATAGCAGCAGCTTTCAGGCTCTATCCCGATCTCAGCCCAGTCTCAACATGCCTATGGTGGCAGTTCTCCAAAAGGCTAGTACATTGTTTTTGCCACACATTTAAAATTATGTGTACAATGAGCGGACATTGAGTTTTATCCAAATCAAAAGATTGCGATCAAGGCAACATTTTACTTTGTTGTTGTACGTTTTGAACAGTTTGGATATTTTTCAAATGTGAGATGAAAATCTGAATTTGAAAGCAACCATAGCATTCTAGCTTGATTCTACAAATCTTTCAATAATTTTGTCATTACTTACATTTATAGAACTCCTAACCGAGCTTCTCACATGAAGAGTGCAGTGCTGTACCAGGTGTGCTACTGAGCAAGTTTACCATGTAGAAAAGCCATACATTTTGGGTGATGGCATAATACTGTGTAGTATTGTGCAAGAAACTCTGCAAATTTCAACCTGGTCTCATAAAAGTGCCCTTTTTGCGCAACACTGTTTTTACACACCTTACTGCATGTATCGCCGCAGTTTTAAAGAGAAATGTCGTCAGAGTGGTGCTACAACACAGGTTCAATACGTGAACCTCTGGGACATTTTATCATGTTAATATAGGTACATATTGCTGTGTTTTTGTTACATTAAATATCCTTGCACTGTGACTGTTAATGTTCTGTCATGTTGGAAATATGGCCTACACCAAATTCAATCTTAAACCTACCTGATAGTGTTAACAAATGCAAAACTGATATTAAAAGGCATTTGTTGATGCAACAACAGGATTCAAGCTGGAGCTGTACTCCGTGAGTAATTGTGCTTCAAGTAGTTGCTTCAAGTAGTTTCTGTTTTCTTGCCACTAGCATTCAGATCATATGGAAACTGCACTGAATTGCATTTCACACGACAAGTGCATTGCTGTACCAGGTGTGCTATCGAGCAAGTTTACCACGTGGAAAAGCCATTCATATGAGGTCATTTGAGGTCATAGCATAGTATTCTGCAAGATACAGCCTTTTATCAAAATTAGTGTGAAAGGAACAAAAATAGTTTTATTGCCACTTGTTTTTATATCATATGGAAACTGCAGTGAAATGCATGTATCGATACATTTTTGTAGTTTTGAAATAAAAAATGTAGGTAGAGGCAGGTTTTTCCAGTGAGTCCATGTCGAACGATCTGTTCCTCGAAGGAACAGTCTGCATAAGTCACACCCTAAAACACACCTCCACACCCTGAGAGCCTGTACTCCCACACCTCCACAAAACAACACAGACGCCAGGCAGATTAGCTTAGCTTATGGACAATAACTGCTTGGCATTATGGGATACACTGTACTTGGGTGATTAAGCTGTGAATGAAAACGAATGAGAGAAAGACAAATAAGGGAGAATCTACTAGGTGAAGGAGTTTAAACCACACAGGATTTCACATCAAAGAGAAGTGATGAGAACAAAATCAGTCTGAGTGCTGTGGACAAAACACAGACACCATTGACTGATGGACACTTTTTGGGTGGAGATGTAGGAGGGTGTGGGAAGGAGAGAGATTTTTGCTCTGTTTTGTGCTGCCTACCTCGACAGACACCCAGACACCAACGATACATTTGTTAAAGTATATAACATTAGTTAATAAAAAGCACTTTGGTGACATTAGTTACAACTGAAAATAAATAAAAAATGATTAGTTCATGTTAACTCCGGTTCATCTAATAATGTGTTGGTAAAAGTTCAAATTACCTAAATTTGTTCTAATAATTAACTAACTTAAATGAACTAAGAATAATACGTACTTTACAGGTGTTTTTCATTAGTTTATGTAAAGTAATATTTTTAAACAATGCTAACAAATAAACCTTTATTGCATTTTATGAATCAAAATTAATTTATATATATATATTGGGTGAGACATATCAGGTTGGCACAACTGATAACAGCATATGCTTTTTAGGTATGTTGGTTGGATGCTGGTTTATGCTGGAGCGTTCCTGGTTTATGTTGGTTTAGGACCAGCACATGACCAGCTTAAACCAGCAAAGGCCCAGCACGAGACTAGCAAAAACCAGCATCCCAGCTTCAAATCATACCCAACCAGCATATGCATTTTTTTGCAGCAGGGGAGATGTAAATAGCAGTGAAGAAACACAAATGAATACCATTAGACACATTACCACAGATGTACATTCACATTTCTTTTATATTACACACAGTCATAAATGTAGCTGCTTAAGGGTATGCAATTTTTGATGCATTGTTTACATCATTAGCTTAGCAACATGCTCATAGCAAACTCTTTACGTGAGGAGTCTTGTTTGAGTCTCGAATGAGTTGTCTACAGCTTGTAATCGGCCTGTAGGCATCAGTGTTTCCTTAGCAGACAGGTTTAGCAGCAAACAATAGCTAGCTTGTAGGGATGTGGTTTCTATCTGTGTGTTTCTTACAGACCATACCCTTCTGCGCATTTCTCTGAAACTGGCATCTCCTCGTGCCCACTGACGAGCACGTCTCTTATGCAAACACAACCGCACCTGAAAGTCACTGGTGGGAAGCTTCTCTCAGCATAAAGAGAGTCTGAAATGGGTTTCAGGACCTGAATGAGATGTAATGATGGGCTGAGTCAAGGATGCACCAAAGAAACGATCACATGCAGTCATAACAAACAATAACAACAACACAGACAAGACTTGACTACACACACTGTAATAACAAATATACATGTTTAATGTTTAAAGATGGTGTTTTTGTGTTTTCGAGTTATTATTAGGTTGAGCTGGTTTTTAACAGAGACTTACAAAACTCGACATTACAGTACGTGACAGATAAAGGCAACAAACAAATTGAAGAGTTAAAGTGTACGGGAAGTTTGTGACCCATTTTACTTCTGTATAGTAACGTACTTTAGAGAGAAACAGAATATTGAATGAGGAAAATAAAGGGCGTGGCTTGTTTTTTTTTGATTGTTTGTTTTTTACTGTGAAATGATTAGATGTAGTAAAGTAGGTTTCGTTCAGAAATGAACACTGACAGTTGGAGGGTGTGGTTAATGATGTCACACTCATCAGAGAAGACCCGTTATTTTAGGAGAAGCAGCATATTCAGATTTGGATTAAAATTTATGAAGGCAAACTATACATTGGCTGGCTTGCATGGATGAATTGTTCACCACAAACATAACAATGTGAGCTGACAAAATAGATAAAGTCCATTTGGATTTTTAATACAGACGTTAAGACACTTTAAGGAGTAGTTGGGGTCAACTAAATAACTATAAATAACTAAAGTTTTAAATTTGAACTAAATTTCAGATGAAAAATTCAGACTTAGTGTGTAATATAGTATATTAAGATGAAATGTTTTTATTATTATTATTTAATAATACTATTTATATTCAGAAACTGAATAAGTAACACTACAATACATTTAAATTATTTTAGATTGACAAAATTATGTGCATTACAGCTTGCTTTAAATAATCTTGGATCTTACATACATTCTCAATTTAATATTTGTTATTTATCATTAAAATTAAAAGTGAAGTATTTAATTTACAGGTTTACTTTGGCATAAACTGAACCAGTTTAATACTTTGCGAATGTTAAGTATTCATAAAATAAATGTGTCTACTCTAAGCTAAAATGTGTATACCTACCCTGTCTATATATATATATATATACATTATACATTTTGAGAACCATTTTGGATGAGAAGCACTATGTTTTCATACTGAGTTATTGGATATGAATGCTTGTGTGACTGTTGGCTGATCCTATAAGAAATGACAGGGGCTTGTTATCTTACTTTATAGTACGTTATAGCATCTACTTTATGAATAGTGATCAAAGGCGTCTGTAAGGATGAGCCACAGTATCCAGGTGGCCCACACGGATGGAGTAAAGACGACAGATAGCCGATAGCGTGTGTTTTTGAAACACTACCTCTGTGTCTGTGAAACAAGCATCCAAACATGAGGATCCTAGAGTCTCACTGGACGCAGATCAAGAAAATAAATGATCCGAATCCATGACACTTTACAGAATGACTGATCGGTCTTGTATCATACACGAAAAGGTGCTTCAAAGAAGGCCAAAGCTGGCACGCCTGGCAGTGACTTTACGGGCACAGAGGACCAGTCTGTCCTGACCCAGGTGGCGGTAATGAGAGGATAGGAATGGCAGCGCCTTTGATCTCAGGGCTGGTGTTATACCATACCAGTTAAAACCATACACACACTTCAAACGCAGTGTTATATCAGCACTGAGTCAATTTCAGGGTCAGTCCTCTGTTGTGGTTTGGCAGAGACTAAAAGGAAAAGAGAGAGAGAGAGGTATGATAATGACGATACAACAATGAATGGGGTTGTGAAGAGAACATTCCAGCCTTACCTATAAACACCCCTAAACCTTTTGACCTTTGAACCCAAACCACTTACCAATAACATAGTTATTCCATGCTTTTCTTTAGTCTAATTCTTTACTGTTGTTCTCTAATGAATGCAAAACATGCTCATCACTTTGTTTATCTCTCTTTCTCCAGTTAACTCTCAAGTACCTTATTATATATATACAGTGGCCCCCAAAAAACATTTATTTTATTTAACTAAGTTATTGAGTTTAAAATCTCTTTTGCAAGA
>JAUMHR010000079.1:5621173-5631426 GCA_032361145.1 Enteromius fasciolatus
ACACACACACACACACACACACACACATCGGAGTGACTTCATGTATTTTCTCTGACCTTAAAAATGTATTGTCGGGGCAAATGGCCACAATGACAAACTACTTTTTTAGCTGCCCAAACACAGAACATACAAACTCGCTCACTATTACATCATCCATTTTCATATGCAACCAAATGCACTGATTGGATACTGACTTTGCACCGTTGGGAATATATTTTGTAAGTTCAGTAATACTGTAAGTGTGAATGGCTTAATACCATGTTCCAGATGACGAGGAATCCTTGTGTTGAAATGTCCCACTTCCAACCTCAAAGTGTTTTAGAACACAGAATGCTGCCGAATTAAAAAATAACCATAGAATGTTGCTTTAGACGCCTTCATTTCATGCCTGCGAACTAAACAATCTTGGTTAGTTGATTGCTTGGTTATTTTCAAGTGGAAGGAATTTTGAGAAATAGGCTAGAAACATTTTTTGCCCAAAATTGTCATTCGAATCAAATAAAAAATTAAATTACAGTCAAAAAACACTAAAAATGACTAAGTTTATAAAATTTTAAAATAAAACTGAAAATATAAAAGCAAAAGCTAACTAAAATATTAATAAATACTATAAAAAAGTATGTAAATTAGACTAAAATACCACAAAATTAAATTACATTACATTTTTCTTTGGCAAGTACCTGAAAAAAATAAAAATAAAAAGTAAAATAAATAGGCTATTTAGTAATATTTAGTAAATAGTAGGCTATTTAAATTTAAATTAGAAAAAAATAATAATTACAGGCAAAAAATGACAAAATTATTGAAAACCTAAAAATAAACTGAAAAAATAAAATCATAAGATATATAAATAAGACTAAAATACCAAATGAAATGTTGCTAGTTGCCTTTATTACTTAAATTAAATTAAATTTTGCCTTGGCAAGTACCTAAAAAAGGAAAAATAAGTGGGAAAAAAATCTGTAGAAAGTGAAATAAAAATAAAAAATTACAGTGATTTTAAGGGTAAAAAAAAATGTTAAATGGTTAATGGTATATTCAAATTTTTTTTTACAGTTTAGCTTACTAGGCTATTTTACAGGCAAAATAAAATATGACTAATGAAACCTAAAAATAAAACTGAAAATAGAAAAGCAAAAGTAATTTTTAAAATATTAATAAATACTATGAAAGTATCTAAATAAGACTAAAATATTAAAAATTGCACAAACAGACATGAGTGCTTGGTCAATGCATTCGTCTTTTTTTTTTGAGTGACTTTTATTTGGAGTAATTTTTTTGTGAAAAACAAATAACATTAACAAGTACTATTAAAATTAGGTTCAGTCGCACTAAGATAAGACTTCAGACAGTTTATTTCTAGAAAAATCTCTTCATTATTTGTTATCCACTATGTTGGCATCACATGACCAGCTGCTTACTAAAATAGTCTTATATTAAACATGTTATTATTATTATTATTATTATTATTGTTTCAAGGCACTTCACAAAGCTATGAAGTTAGTCTCATAACACAAACCACCAATAAAGCATTAAAAAAGTCATCAAGATGTTTTATGCATGCAGTTTAGTATAGATACTGCAGAATAACAGCTTAAAGTTAATATAGTGGCAGTGATTTATCTATTTCCTATTTTATAGCACATTATATACTGCAGCTTTAGCCAGTTTATTAATTGATTGTATTTAATCAGCCCTAAAGTGCCTCCCATCACTCTTTGTGCAGAACCTGTGGTGTTTTTCATTAAATATCAGCCGGGTTTTCTCTGTTCAGAAAATCTAGTCGTGGTATATAATGAAGATCCTTTCCAGGCACTCTCGTCTGTCTCTGCGCTAATGTTCCTGTTTGAAGTTTGCCTTTAATGGCAGGGGTCTTTTTGTCATGATTATAGATGTGTGCCGTTTGCGCTCAGCTTGAGAAATGGGTTGTGGTGGTGTGTGACGCCGGTGTGTGTGTGTGTGTGTGTGCGGTCTGGGTAAGAAAGATTTTTTAATTTGTCATGACTACTTTCATTACTCAGGTTATATGCAATGGGCGGAAGATTTATTTTGGAAAAGTAATAAGCTAGAGACAGTAACAGCCAAAGAGCCTCACACAGTGTGTGTGTGTGTGTGTGTGTGTGTGAGAGTGTATGTTTCATCAACACATCCATACAAACACTATCATGATTTATGCTTCTCTACAGCTTCACAGCTCTCTAACTGTACCTGGAAAAGTAAAACATCTCACATGATCAATCTCTCGTGCTGTAGGTCCGGTCGCTTTTGCGTAGAAATTTCCAGAACACTTCAATTATGAGGGAAGCACTGGCCTTAAAAGGATTATTCGGCCAAAAATGGCAATTCTGTGATCATTTACTCACCCCTGTGTCATCGCAAATCTTGTAGGAATTGAAGAAATATTGGAGTATGTTCTGGCCTTTTCTTTTGATATAAGTGAATGAAATCAAAGCTGTCAGGGTGTAAAATGACATGACATGAGCTAACAGTCCAAATTAGGTGTATACATGCATCTTAAAGGTCACGTAGCATGTGAAAGAGTGAAAAGGCATTTAAAGGAGAGTAATGAGCCATGAGAGGTGTTGTAAAGGTAGAGAGAGTAAAGGAGGAAGAGGAGGGTGGCCGTGAGTCTCTGTTTTGAAGATCTGGAGACACCTGGCTCAGGCCGAACTCAAATTAATCGATTAGAAATCATCTACAGGCATACAGACCGCAAATCAGTGCCAGAAATTACCCTTTTGACCCCAGAAATGTCTTTTCCAGGGCATTTCTTACCTTTATGAGATTGTTTTTCTTTTATGGCCTAAACTCATATACATCACTGTTCAAACGCTTGCCATTAAATGTTTTTGAAAAACGACTCCTTTGCCCACCAAAGTTATCTTTATGTAATGACAAAACAATATTTAATAATATTAATAATAATTGTTATTGAGCATAATAACAATGTTACATATCTTTTTTAATATATTTTATATTTAATATTTATATATATATATTTATTATTTTATTTTTGTATTCACATACAGAATAGATTAAAATGTTTGCATGTCTATATTTATATTCATTTAATTAATATTATAAATAAATACACTTAATATATAAAAATAACATATTTGTCCTAAACGCATACATGCGTGTATTTATATATACATAATAAATATACAAAAGTACACATACATATTTTGTAAACAAAAATTATTTGAAAATTGAAATTATTTGCTCAATAAACTTTGTCAAAAATAGCTTTGCAACTTTTTTTTGTATAATTTATATATATATATATATATATATATTAATGCTAAATTATAAATTGTATTCATCCTTGATGAAAGTAGTAAAATAAATAAAAGCTTCACACAATGGTGGATTGATCTATAATAGATCATTACAGATAAATTCACCTCGGGGCGTTTGTTCCCTCCACATTTAACATGTCTAGGATATTTTTGTCCTAAGCCCTGGTCAGAGCTTGACCCTGCAACATAACAAGGTCACATTTAAAACTGCACAAATTCTGTGCAATTCTGTCATTATTTCACCCTTATGGTGGTACTTATAAACCTTTTTTTTTCCCCAAATCCACAATACTGACGAAAAATTGACTACTGATTAAAGAAACTCATCTTGGTTGTTATGACATGACAGAATTTACATTTTTGGGTGAACTGTTTCTTTAATATCAAAACGGTCAACCAATAGACTTAAGACGTCCATGAAGTCCATCTAAACAGCACATCTTCAGTCTCCTTTCCTGTTCACACTGTCAATGACACTAACACGGTAAACCATCAAAAACTGATGAGTGACCTCATTTCCATTGTGACTGTATGATTTTAGTACAGTATAGAGCTATAAACTACAGAAACCCCCCCAAAATCTCTCTCTCGTGAAGCAACGGCAGCAGAGTCTCTTCAGAAAGAAAAGGCAATAAAGCTCAAACGCTGCTGGATGAAGAAACCATATGGCTAATGAAACCATGGATGGAGTGATTTGTTACAGTCATTTTTTGGTGGTATTGAAATTCATAAGCATCAAGAAATATGGCATGCGGGAGAAAACTCGCATATACGAGCATCACAATTTACCCAAATAACAGTGTCCCAGCAATTCTTCAAACCCAAGCCGTGGCCTGTTATTTCTACCCAGGTCAAACTCATGAGCCGCAAGCGATTAGCCAGAGAGGAGAAGAGAATGATCAAGGCCACCAAACATAATCACATTAGCTCAAAGCTGACAGCCTGGGGCCTTTTTCTACCGCTGGACTGATCTGGAAACTACCAAACCTGAAGTCTCTCTGAGGTCGTGAGGTCTCAGAGGAGCCAGCATTGTTTGAGGATATGAGTATGGCACACAAAATGCATGTTATGAATGTAGTTATGGCTAATATCTCCCTCTACGGAGACTACTTTTCTTGCTATGCATTAATATTGGCGTGATGATTAATGTTTGTGTTGTTTTTTGTGGACTGTGCACTAATCAGCTTTCTGAGTGCTTGAAACATCATCTCCTGTGACCTTTTTATATAAATTGCTGGCCATTTGGCTGATAATGTTATTAGGAAGTGCTACGTGGTTTAAATAGTAAGAATTACATTTGACCCTCACTGTTTTTACACACGTGAAGTGATCAAATCAAAGACATAGTGCTGTTTTTCTGTGTGTGTGTGTATATATATATAATATATATATTTTATATTTTTATAAAAGAGTGCTATATATACACCTGTATATAATTATAATATAAATATATATATTATAAAAGTATATTTGTGTGTGTGTGTGTATATATATACATACATACACGCACACATAAATATACATACACTATATATACACACAAAAAGTAAAACTGAGTATATGTGAGATATTAAAAAAATATATAAATTTATACACTTACACATATACAGCATACATACAAATATTTACATGCTTATATTTATATCATTTATATTATAAATACATTTAATGTATAAAAATAACATTTGTCATAACACATGTATTTATATATACATAATAAATATTCAACATATATACATCTTGCATATACTCCGTTTGACTTTTTATTTATTTTTATTTTTTTCCTCCTTTCTTGAATATGATTGCCCTTATTAATTTTAAAGGTTTTGAATGCATTCATTTATTTATTTTTATTTATTTATGCTTTAAATATCATGAATTATTACTTCATAATCATCACATTACAGGCTGAACCACTTTTGGCTCGTCATAAGAGGGTTGAATTATCTGATATTTTAGGTGACCTACTGACCTTTACAGTCATTAACAATCTGCAGAGCTTCTCCCTGTGATATGGGGACAATAATTATATATATATATATATATATATATATATATTACATTTATATGCAAAAAGTAAAAAGTAAAATGCATACCAAATATTAAATATATTCAAGATCTCGGCTGACCCTCAGTATTTTTGCAGCTGTTGCAAAAAGTGATTTTGGAAGCTGTCGAATTACCCCATGATCCCAAAACTGAGGCTCATTTAACTGTAGAGAGATCAGACCTTCATTCCCTGTTCTTTGTTCAGCACCTCTAAGCAGATAAACAGTAGGTGGAAAGCACGTCTTCAGGGAGCGGACTCTCTGTTGTTGACTGATATGTGATACCAGCTGACATCTGGCACCCTGTCAGATTGGCGTCCCGCAGCACTGAGACACATACACGCTTTAAGAGCATTACTACTCACAGATCACCGCTAGATGCTCTCTCATAAGTACAGGTCCCACTAGGCCCGTAGTCTGGCCTGCTGGCACCACTGACACACACACACCTCTCTCACACAGACAGGCTAGACGGTGGTTATTCTGGGAGAGTGGAGCGTGTAGCACCCCCTTAGGATTTATACTATGGAGACCGTCGGTCTGACTCTCTGTGTGTGTGTGTGTGTGTGTGAGATAGAGTTCAGCTACAAAGACGAGGTAATGTCTGTCACTGAATATTCTGACACCTGTCGTTGTGGTCTGCTATGTGAGAAATGGGTTTGATCCGTAGAAGTGACTTCTCAGCTCTTCTGAATATTTGAGATGAAGCGTGAGCATGTGACCGTGAGAAGCCCCTCTTTAACCCCTCACATCCCCACTTTAACACGCTGGCTAGTGTTTAATGTGTTGTTTTATGGTTTCTGGTGAATCACAATCACAGAGAGGCACTGGGTTGAGAATGCCCTGTTCAGAGGAATAACCCTGGTTCTGTACACGGTAAGCTCAATCGACAGCACAAGAAGTCAAAATAAAGCAAAAATATTATTTACCGCAAGTGACATGCAATAAAAAATAAAAATTGGGTAATATGTAAATGTATAAATACTGACTTTCAATAATTATCCTACATAGCGATAACACATTAACAATAGATCTTGGAGTTATTACTGTGTTTAAAAAATAATAATAATACAAATCTTATAATATTACATTTTTGTTGTTAAGGCATAACACCAAAACAAACATTAATACAGAAATAATAATAATAATAATAAGACGGTTACGGTTACACCTTATTAGCATAAATATTACTAGAATATTAGCCATTTATTAGTGCTAATTAACCACATATTAATGCCTTAATCTACATCCATAATCCTACCCAATACCTAAAATGAAAAACAACCGTACTAACTATTAATAAGCACCAAATCAAGAGTTTATCGATGGAACAATCTTATCACGTTATCGAGGCGATCTCGAAGGTTTACAATTAACAGTAAATCAGTTAGACACACCTCTGTCTATTTACTGTACAATCTAATAAAGTTATATTTTGAATAATTTTTCATGCCATTAATACTGTCAAGCGGGTTTAATTAGTATTAAAGCTGGTCACACACACCATTAAATTCTCTGCACAGGTAACATAATGATATTATTTGCAAATATTACATATTCATATTCAGATGTAACCCGAAGGCTGTAGTCACGTTAGACTTTAATCATCATATAGAACTTAAAACACATCACTTTTGTATTTAGCCACAAGGTCAATCGTGACATCTATATGTTCAAATGTAAGTCAACTATGGGTTAAATGACTATTCATTACGCAGAGCCACTCGCCAGAGCTCACCAAACGTGAACCATGATGCGCGATGGAACATAAAACCCATTCGCGAGTCTGTCCTCCCACGTTTAGGTCCATATCCAGTAGTGTGACCACAGCTTACACCGTAGATCACTCTGTCCATCAGTCATAGCTTATTACCCATGAAGACCAACTTTAAAATGAAGCATGACATTGATGAAGTGAGTTTTACAGACTCACTACAGACACCCAAATAACAGAAACTTATTATATTTATGGAATTCCTTTTTTAAGAAGGAATCTGTTATGATTAGAATATACACACTTAAATTGGCACAACTAATTTAGTACTTAATGCGCTTTAATTGTGCAGAAGTAGTCCATTTAAAGACATATTTAGTATATTTGTGTTTAAGTGGAACTATTGTAAGTATACTTTAGCAACACTTTAAATATTTAGCATTTAAAGTGCAATATTAAACAATCCTAATTAAAAGTGACATTAACAGATTTTAGGCTTATTAATGAGAACTAAGCATTGTGCACAAGTCATACGCCAAATAAAGTTGAATTTAAATGTTTATATCAGTAGGTCTCGAGTTATCCGTCAGTAAATATGCAAATACATATGAACTGTACATAGTATGAAATACATATATTTTTCATATATTACTTTACTAGGGGTACATTCTTAAAAATAAAGCGCTTTAGCGTTTTTTTCAAGCGACGCCGTAGAACTATTTTTGGTTCCACAAAATTCAGTCAAAGGTCAAACCATCTCTTACTTTTTATAATCTGAAGAAAGCCACAAAAAAGCTTTTGTGAAACAGAAAGGTTCTTCAGGTGTTAAATGTTCTTTATGAAACCATTTCGACAAAAAGGTTTTGCTGGCATCGTGAAGCGCCTTTATTTATTTGTTTTTGAGTGTAGCTTATCTCCAGGTTTCAGGGATCCTGAGGGCCTCTCAACAGGGGGCCGCTGACATTGCGAGGCCATATAATCCATGCTTGATGGTCCCGACTTGACTCATTATCATGCCAAGTTAAAAACCACCAAAACTGTGACTGATCACTGCCCTCCAAAACGCTCTAGAAAAGTGGGTGTTTGGACAATAGCGACATGAATACTTTTTAATTTGTGATAATTTTGCACTGATAAGTTCCAACACAAACTATAAAACATATTTTATTACAGTTTATACATAGAAAATTTGGATTCATCAAAATACCCAGCATTAGCAGCTATTACATCTCTCATAATCTCAGTTTATTCAAACATTGACTTGATATATTACTCCAAGCCTCCTGAATGATTGCTCAAAGATGATTCACACTGGCTGGACACTTCTTACGGACATCACCGTCCAGTTCCTCTCATAGTAGCTCAACTTTGACGTGTATATATTGCCATTGTTATGTAATCAAAATTAAAATGATTATCGCAGGTATTTAATGATAATGTCAGGTTACTTTCATGTACAGAATTTGCACTAAACATGATGATGATTCATATTGATATCATCCAAAAGCACACTTTACCAGGGCTGTTTCTATAGTTTTGGGGTGCTGTGTATATGTACAGCAGAAACCTGAACTGCTACTGCCATCTAGAGGTGGCTAGTTTCTCATAAAAGTATTATTTTAAAAACAAAAGTCTCTGAAGACCAAGAGTTGAGGGGTAATGAGAGGGTAACAGACACTCACTGGCTCGTCCGGCTTGCGTTTGGTGATCAAACACATGCCATCTGCATTTCACCGTCCTTCCCGGACAACGAGGGGAATCCCTGCCTGTTTTCACGACATTCTTGTGGAGGGAGGGAGAGAAAGAGAGGAAATCTGTCCTCTACGCTGAAGTAAAAGCATCTGGCCCTCACTGTCGAGCCACATAGCTTCCATGACCTTCACCCTGCTATACGAGCTGCAGTAATGTCGGCTGAATAGCTGTGGTAACCCAAAGCCCACGCTAGTCCCTGCGCTCTCATCACTACAGCTCTCACCTGCTCCTCAGAGCCCAGTGCCAGAGCGCTTCCTGCTGGTAACCTAGGAATGAGGATTGTGTGTCAATGATTTACTCCGCTAAACATCTGTGTGGGAACATTTTTCAGCTTTTAATGGACAAACAGAATGCTTATGATAACAAGGCGTCCTTTCATGCCTCACTGACACCCGGCGTTGATGTTTGTCGTCACAGTTGGAGAGCTCCTTGAAACTTTTTGGGGTTGTTCAACACTGTTTGAAAGTCCAGCAATATGCAAACACGTAATTTGTCATCCTAATGTTTAACTTTTAAAAATAGTAAAGTAAAACGTTGACCCTTGGCTCTAGTTTGTATGAATTTCCGTTTGAGAGAGTCGATCAGAGATCTTATACCGCCACCTACTGGAGATCCCATGCGGTGCGAGGGCATATCAGATGACTGTTTACAGTATTACTCTCAGGGTCACATTAGGATACGAGCACGTAACTGCTAATTTCACACAAGATTGATTAATCACCTCGTGTAACATTCATCCTACGGATTTCTGAACATGCCACAAATCTTTACCTGCTACTACTTTTTAACAATAGCATTTGCATTTTAATTAGAGATAATCGCTGGCAGCCTGTACTGAACCTTACAGAAAATTATGAATTCTTTCTACCTATTTTGGTTCAATTATAACAAATCTACACATTTGTATTTTAATTTAGTTATATTATATTTAGTGCTCTCAAGAGATTAATCACATGCAAATAAGTTAGTTTACATAATGTGTGTACTGTGTGTATTGATTAGGTGTTTATACACACACATATACAAACACATGAATGCATATATTTTTTGTATACCTATAAATAAACAAAATAAACACACATTATATATAAGGGAACACTTCAACAACACCATGTAACTCCAAGTCACACTAAAATAACACCTCCTAGATCTGAATGAATGAAATATTCTTATTAAATACTGTGTTCTTTACATAGTTGAATGTGCTGACAACAAAAAAAAAAAAAAAAAAAATCACACAAAAGTTATTAATGGAAATCAAATTTATTAACCCATGGAGGTCTGGATTTGGAGTCACACTGAAAATTGAAGTGGAAGAACACACTACAGGCCGATCCAACTTTGATGTAAACAAGTCAGAATGAGTCTCAGTAGTGTGTACAACCTCTCTTTGCCTTTTCTCTGGCAAACATCCCCCACCAGTGGACGTCAGGCCCTCAC